>VDFB02356988.1:0-124873 GCA_007258455.2 Sequoia sempervirens
AAATTTTTGCAGGAGTAAATTCTTTAATTGTTCAATAAGATCATACTCCTTTGTTTTCAGGGTGTAGCGAGGAGCACTAGGTAGATTAGGAAAAGGTAATGATGGTGGAATTGGTTGTGGCAGTTACAAATTATTTCGTGTGTTATATGTATGAGCAACAGTATCAATACTAGATTGTTGTGATACATTGGAGGGATGAAGAGGATCTGAGGGTGGGTAAAGGGTAAGTTTAGGTTTATTGGAAGGATGAAGTGGATGTGAAGGTGGGTAAAAGGTAAGTTTAGGTTGAATATTGTTCACATCCCTTATCAAGTGTCACATCCCTTATCAAGTGAGATTATTCATTGTCTTGGATAATAATATCCTCCCTAGAAGGAGACTTCCTAGGATAAAAACAAACCACATGTTCATGACAAGTAAGGTTTGGCTCATCCAAAAGAACTCCATCACCACTAATGGAGGTATTAATAGTTGCATGTGTTAGATTATTGTGTAGACATGCAAAATTGGCATCATGCATTTATTTAAGTCATATTCGTCCATTGATTAAATAAATCAAGTTTATGTGATTAATCTCTAAAGTCCTCCATTTAAATTAAATAAATTTATCCTTAACACTAACATCATCCCCTTTAGCTAAATAATTCAAAATATTTATTTAACTAAGTTTAAATCATTTTCCATCTCCTTTTGATTTATTTTAATCCATAAACCTAAATCAAATGGTTTGAATCACCTAACCTCCTCTTAAGTTAATCAAATTATGGTTAATGCTAATCTAATCCATGTCATATCCTCTAGCTTTTTCCACTTGCACAAATAAATCAATTTAATTCATTTATTAAATCTTCATTTTCTCTCAACAAGGCATAAAAGTGGAGTATTCCTCCATTTCAAATCTCCCTCCAAATGGGATGAGTCCTTCCAACAAGGAATTTATTTCATCTTACAAGTCCTTTTTCCTTGAGCCAAGTGGCAATAACTCCATCTGACTCTCCCTCTGCCTTGTCATTTAAGTAATTTCAAATTTCAACTAACTGCATTTATGGGCACATTCATTAAAACATGCACATCCTTGGTCCATCCACATGGTGACAAGTGGCTTCTTCCTATTGGTTGAGTTTTTATCCCACATTCATCCCTTTTTCCTCTTCTCTCATCAAATTCTTCTATAAATGGAGACGTTACCCTTCATTTTGATCATCCACAACTACATGCAAAGTTACTCTCTTCACATTGAGAGCTAATTTTTTCCACTTCATAGCATAGCATCATCATCATTTGACTTGTCAAAAGATTGGGAAAGGGTCACTTTTCACATCAAAGTGACACCAATCCACTATGGGATAGGTATACATGGTCCTTCTTTTATGCTTTCAATTAGATTTTTTTGCCATCTTGTTTATAAGGCATGATGTATCATTTCATAGGAGCATTATTAGGTTTGCATAGTTGGAACTAACCCATTGCTAATGAGTATTGAGGTTTAGGCTATTTGCAGATTTATGGTGCTCACATATGGCACTAGAAGGAGGGCATTGATCCAATTTTGAAAGTTATTCATATTTAGATTCATAGAATTCAATCTTGTGCTTATCTGATTGAAAAATTGAGCTTCTTTTATGATGATTTAATTTGATTTATGAAAGAGAGCTAATTATTTTCTATTAAGAAGAGGTATTGATCTATAGGCATACAAAATCATGCTTTCAGGTTTCATGTTTAGCGGGAACTCATAGTCATAATTTCCTTTATTTTGGTATTTAGCTGACAACTGCAATCATTTTCGTAATTTAGATTCATGAGAAATCAACTTTCTTTCTGATACAAGGTGTGATTCATTTGTATCTTTTCTACACAAGAGCATCAAAGCCATCATAAATTAGTGAAAGACCACCCATCCCTATTCCATGTTTTCCCTGCCATGATTGGCATTTTCAAGCACTTTTTTTCGCTAACTATACAGTATCTCCAACAAAGCCTGTGGTTATTCTTCCCATAACATGTGTCCCTTTGAAGACAAATCCCTTATTTTTCCTCCAAGCCTAAAGTTTCAAACCAATTTATAAGCCTAATGTTGCCCTATCCTTCCAAATGCTTTTCATAAAAAGTATCAACATTGTCAATATGGATGTTGGAAATGTTGTGAAACTTGGCTTATGCCTATAATCAAGCACAGAAAGAGTGGTTTGTGTGGGTTTTGGGAGTCATTGTGCAAACATACACCACCCATGACTCATCTCCCCCTTCATATGTATTTCACATGATTTTCACATACACCAGTTTGTGCCTAACTTTCCTCTTCTTGAACATTTCATCTTTTTTGGCATGTATTTGTCTGGTTTGAGAAATCTTAGATGTTTTCATTCTATTTTCATGTTGGATTGTCTGTGCATGTGTAGCAAGTGTTGGGATGCGATGCTAATTGACTTCTGATTTGACTCTTGAATTTCATTTCAGACAAAATTAAAACACTGATTGTTTTTACTATACTCACCTTGCTTGATTTGCTTAGGAAATGTAATTATTTCTTGTCACTGTTTTGTCATTATACATGGTAGTGCTAGTTTCATTCAACAACTTGTCATGTTATCAGATTGTGTGAATATTTGTTGTATGAATCCTACCATTAGTATTGTTTGGGCATCTATTGTTTTATCAATTTTTATTGGTGATCTTATCCACTTTCTGATGCAGAGTTAGAGGAAGGAAAAAAATCCACACAATCTCATTTATCAAAACTCAAAACTTTCTTATTTTTTTTACTCATTTCAAGTTCATTCTACCCTTCATAATCATTGTAACAACTCACAAATACTAAGTTCCAAGCAATAAGCCACTTTTTGATTCTGAAAACACCTTAAGCAACATACAACTTGATCAAAACAATCAACTACCACGTCTTTCCTTTCAATTTATCACCATTCTTCTTGACTTTCCTAATGTACACCAATGGCATCTACAAGACCCAACCATAGAAGTTAAGCTTCCAAGATACATACAATGAATCAAACCCTTGGAACAACTTTACTAGGCATGAACAACATGATTAAAACACTTTTACACCAATATCAATACCACAAAATTGAGAATTTCAAAAAATGACTATCCTAATTGAGCATTGAGGCCTATATAGACCACATGACCAAACAACATCAATTCCCAAGCCAGAATCCTTATTAAATCCTCAAAAAATTATAACTTAGCCTACTCGATCATGGAGTATTGATCCCCATTCATTGTTCAAGTTATTTTAACAAACATGAACTCTAAACCTTCCCTTTAATCCCATAAATTGGATTGTGCAACTCTGTCAAGTCAAATCAGTCAATAAATGGATATCAGAAGCTCATAAGTTCTTCTTCCTCTATCCTAAAATGGATTCTCATAACTGGTAGGAATTTTCATAAAATAAATTTTTACAATAAAGATTAAAAAAAACCCATAAAAATTCATATCCTTCTCTGCACTCAAAATTACTAGTTATGTTCAACCATAGTAGACCTTGGGCTTAATGGATATCATACTTAAAAACATAAAGTTACTATTACAATTCCTTAGGCATGTGTATTTTGAGTTTTCTGTGCTTAATAAACCTTTAAATGGCCATCTCCATGTTCATTTTGTCAAGCCCTAGGTTGAGTTCCCTTCACACATCTGTTTACTGGCTGTATTTCACAGTTAATTACAGTCAAAGATTTAAATTTCCATCTCCTTAACATTACACCTTTGGACTAATCCTTGGGAATACGAAAGAGCATACTTAGAATAACATTCTCAGAAAGAATCACATATTTCCACCAGTAATCAAAGGAGAAACACAATTATCTTTACTTCTTGGTTACCCTAATGAGGGTTCTTAACTATTTTTAGAAAAATTACAAGAACTTTCTTAATTTTCTGCCAAAATGCATGAAACAAGATCCAAATTGGAGGTGATTGGATTCTTTACCAATTTCAATCATTTAGGCTCGCATTTCTATCTGTACAGATCCATACAAAGGTATGAAACACATAAATTTTATAGAAAATGCATAAAATCAGAGATATTCTTTATTCAAACTTCAAAAATCAATCACCCACACTTTCTCCATTGGTTACAAGGCATTTTATAGGAATTTAAATTTGGTTTTCAACTTCCCCCAATGTTCCAAACTAACTTTTAAACTCTTAAAACCCTTAATATTCCCTAACTACATTTTGACAACCTTTATTGATAACTTTACATTTGTTTTGCAATTTGGTTGACAAATTTTACATTGCTTTACAAAATTAGAGAAATTGGATTCAAATGACCATCTAATGATCTCAACATATGAGAAATAACCCAAATGAAATTTGAATCAAACTCCAAAAAAATGGTTTATGGAAACATGATGTAGCCTAGGTGCTCTTGCACCATACTCCTTACCAAGCCCAGGCACAAGCCCAATAACAAGCTCAAGCACAAGTGCAATATCTCACACAACAAGCATACCAATAAGTGCTAAAACAATACCAAGAGCAACAAGAAGAAACCCGATTAGCAGCCCAACAACAAGTGTTGGTGCAACAACAACAACAACAACAAGAAGCTCAATAACATGCATTATTTGTGCAACAAAAATAGGACTAACAACAAGTGTTATTGGTACAACAACAATTGCAAGCATACTTGGCATAGTAGAATGTGCAAACACCATCCATCAACATACCAACCAATCCACCCATCCCACCAACAATTGAACTGCCACAAAATGATGTCACAACACAAATCAAGTTGCTCTCACAATAGGTGCTTGATCTTCAATTAGGGAAAACCATGAAAACACCTAGCAACTTGTGTCCTTATCCATTTGATAAGAGTCTTGTAATGAAATTGTTCCCAAAGGGATTTGAGATCCCCAAACTTGATAAATATTGTGGGATGAGAAACCCTGAAGATCACATTAGGGAATTCTAGGATCATTGCATCGAAGCAAGTATGACGATACTTATCTTATGCGACTATTTCCTAGAAGTTTGGTTGGCCAAGCCATGGAATGGTTCTCTCATCTTCCTCAAGGAATCAAAAAAATTCCAAGAGATAGTAGATGCATTCATCAAAAATGATGCATTCAATATTGGTAGGATATTATTCTAGAAGAATTATCAGCTCTGAAACAAGGTAAGAATGAATCATTTGCTTCTTTCTTACAACGATGGTGATCCAAGGCCAATCAAATCAAATGTGCCATTTCTCAAGAAGAACAAGTCTCCATTATCATATCCAATATTGATGGAGCCTTGGAATTTCATCTCAAAGTGCAAGGTATCACCACGTATGACCAATTGATCTCCAAGGTGCTCAACATTGAATGAACCCTTATGTCGCAATGAGGATCACCTGCATATCTTGAACAACAAAACAATCGCCCATCCACTAGTTACAATGACAAACCTCACACATTGGAAAAGAACTGAGACATTACCAACGATGGTGTTGTCGACACCAAATTTTTCATCAGTGCCTCTTGGAAAAACATACCCACACCACAACAACAACCCCAAAACCACCATCAAAACAATCATCAAGCTAATACAACAACACAACAACCAAACAATCAAGCGATCAACAATGTCAACAATCAAAGGGGACCACCCCAATGAAACAAAAACTCCCTCAAGTGGAAATACACTACTCTTGGAGAACCACTTGAGGTCATCATGAAGAAATTAATAAACGAAAACCTCATCAAGGCTCCTACCTATGAGAATTACCAAGAACGAGATGTGAAACCACCCTAGTACAATGAAAATCAAATCTATGACTTCCAAAAAATAAAAGGGCACACCACTAATAGTTGCATGAGGTTGAAAAACCTAATCCAAGACCTCATTGATCAAAAAATCATAAATTTGGAGTAGCCAGCAGGAAATCAGAACCTCAAAATGTACACGAATCTGATGCCTAACCATAACAACAAAGGGAGCAATAACACTAATAAGGGGAAGGGTTCCTTCAAGAGCATGAATCATGTGTACAACCATGTCATCGCATCCCTAGATGAATATTGTGCTACCATCACCATCAAAGGATCCCATGCTGATTGTGGAGTCACAACAAGAGGTGACAAAATCACCATTGCAGGGTCATCTCAGCCAAATAGAGCACCGACAACCAACCCAAGATCTGTTCCCAGGGGAAATAATGTCCTTTATCATCCAAAAACAACCTCAACACAAATATCCATCATGGAGTTGCTAAAATTTTTATCTTCCCACAAGAAAATCCTTGAGGAAGCATTGGCTTCATCCACTATCCCCACGGATCTTGATGTAGAACAATTCCAAGCTATAGTCCAAATAATCATCAATTTGAATCTTCTTACGTTCTCTAATCAAGATTTCCCCACTCAACCATCTCACAACTGTGCACTCCATTTGGAGGTCCTAGTGCATAAAACTAAAGTCAAGCAAGTCTTGGTGGATGGGGGTGCAGGTTTGAAAATTTGCTCCCTCAAGCTCATTAAGAACCCAAAAATCTCAGAGGATTCCATCGATAAAGGAAAAGGCATTACAATCAAAGTGTATGATTATCAAGAGAGAGTGTCCCAAGGCACAATTCAATTCCCCATTCAAGTAGGGCCAGTTATCATGGAAACCACTTGTCAGGTCCTAGACCTCGACTTTCCTTATAACATTCTCCTTGGACATCTGTGGATTCATGCAATGCAAGCAATAGCATCAACCTTCCATCAATGTGTAAAATTTACATATTAAGGCAAAAATGTCACCATCCATGGAAATCTTGAACCATTCTCTTACTACAAGAACCTAGAGGAAAAATACTACAAAATCCCTCAAGTGCCTAATCAACACCATACATTGATGCAACCACTCTAGCTTTCACTTCTGTGATAGAGACACCCGCCACTCCCACCATCCCCACCATCTCTAATATCAAAGTCATCATCCAGGACAATGGTTACGAAAACTATAATATTCCAAAAAATGTTTTTTGTGGTAGGCGAATTACCACAATCTCTCAGATCACAAGGATGACCCCAATCAAATGAAGCCTCCACATCCCAAACACCCACTGAAGGATATTCCAACTTCAAAAGTTGGGGAGACCTCAGCCGAGAAGTAATAAAGGAGGACCCATCCCATCTCCTATACCAATACAATAGAATGACAACTGATCTACCAATGGATGACAACAACAAAGGTTTGCAAATGATGCTCGGAATGGGCTATGATAGAAACCAAAAACTAGGGAAAAACGACAATGGGCTCCTAGTACCCATCATTCCTGAGATGCGAATGAGAAATATTGGCTTTGGATATACCCCTCTGAGTATAACCATACATGGTTGAAATCCCCTAGTTAGGAAGGTCAAAACTCCTTAGCAATTAGTAGTCGAACTTCGCTTACCCATATCTATAGGTCAAGTCATAGACAAGTTCACATTTGACATAACTAATGTTTGTAGTAGTAGTGATGAAGAGGATCCCATAACCAAACTACCCATGCTCTTTGAGGACACCACCCTTCTCATGATTATCACTATTTCATTTGAGTCCACTAACCATCAAAACCATGAAATATGCATAGTTTACCCCCAACTCATTGATTACAACCAATGAGGACTACCAATTATTGACACATTCAAAAATAATGAGGCACTCTCAGAATTCATGGGACTGTTGGATAATATTCCATGTGGGGATCATAGAGTGGTATTCATCATTGATCTGGACACACATGCATACTATGGGGAAAGGATTGAATCCCTCAGTCGCAAAAGAAAAAAACTAAGAATAATCTCTAGATCCTTGAGTGAAAACCACACTTTGGCACTCTCCAACCCAAAAATAGTAAAAAAAAAGGATGCATAAAATGGTGAAAACCTCTTTGAGGTGCCCAAGGATTGGGGAGTCAATCTTCCTCTTAGAGCTCTCCTTCAATAAAAATCAGTAGTCCTAGCTGAAAAAATGCAATCCGATTGACTTGGGAATAGAGGAGACCCCACACACCACAATTCGGTCATTACTATTAAAAGAGTAAGAGCTCCTAGCTTCCTTTTTGAGAGAATGAAAAGTTAACTTTGCATGGAGCTATGTAGACATGTCTAGGCTCAATCAAGAGATTGTGGTCCATCACCTAGTAGTCTACCCTGAAGCAAAGCCTGTCAGAAAAAAATTGAGAAAAATGCATCCTCAGATCACCCTGCTAGTCAAAATGGAATTGAAGAAGCTACTTGATGCAAGATTCATATGACCAATTGACTACCCCGAGTGGATATCCAATCTAGTTCCTATTTCAAAACTAGATGGGGGCATCCGAATCTACACGGATTTTAGAGACCTAAATGAAGCATGTTTGAAAGATGATTTCTTGTTGCCTAACATTGACATGATTGTAGATATGATGGTAGGACATGAAATGCTTTCTCTAATGGATGACTTCTTTGGGTACAACCAAATAATGATTGCAAAAGAGGGCCAACATAAAATGGCCTTCACTTGTCCATGGGGAACCTACAACTGGAAAATGATGCCATTCAGCCTAAAGAATGTTGGGGCCACCTATCAAAGAGCTATTACATTAATCTTTAATGACATGATCCACAAAACTGTCAAAGATTATGTCTATGACATAATAAAAAAATTGAGGAAGAGAAGAGATCAAATAGCAACCTTGAGTGCTATTTTTGATAGGCTGGAGGAATATAAAGAAGTGTGTCTTCAAAGTACAATCAGGAAAGCTAGTGGGATACATAGTGTCAATGAGAGGTATTGAAATAGATCCAACAAAGGTGAAAGCAATCCTAGAGATGGAGGCACCCAAAACATTGAAAGAATTGTGAGGCCTCCAAGGAAAGCTTCAATCCATCTGCAAATTCATAGCACAACTGGTAGACAAACAAATCCTATATTCTCACCTACTCCACAAGGGGGCAGCATACAAGTGGGATGATAAGTGTGAAGAAGCCTTCAACAAAATCAAAGAATATCTACTCACACCTCTGGTCCTCATGCAACTGATCCCAAGAAAGCCATTAATCCTCTATGTGTCAGCAACAACAATAGCCCTTTGGATTCTCCTAGCTCAGCACGATGAAAGTGAGGCATAAAGGACCATCTATTACATCAGTTGCACAATGGTCGAGCATGAGTTAAACTACTCATTCATTGAAAAAGCCTGTCTAGCATTAGTGTTTGCTTCACAAAAATTTAGACATTACATGTTGGCACAAAAAATCAAACTCATCGCCAAAATTGACCCCCTCAAGTACTTACTGTAAACTTTAGGCAATGATCACAGGAAGGATGGCCAAGTGGGTCATGATTTTATCTGAATATGACATCGAGTATGTGGAACGAAAAGCAATCAAAGGTCAAGTAATCACAGATCAGCTTGTAGAAGCACCCATGTATTCAAAGAATCCACTCATATCAAATTTTCTGGATGAATCCATCTACAATCTCATTATAGCTGACCACTGGAAACTCTACTTTCATGGTTCCTACATGCAGCATGGATCAAGAGCTGGTGTCTTCTTCATCACCCCACAGGGGGACTACATCACAAGATCCTACAAATTGGCATTCCCCTGCACTAATAACATTGTAGAATATGAGGCTTTAACTATGGGTCTCAGAATAGTAGTGCAGTGGCACATCATGGCCGTCAGAGTATATGGAAACTCCCAGTTGATAATAAATAAAGTGAATGATGAGTACCAAACAAAGGATGATAAGTTGACTCCATACAAAAATTTGGTAAAGAGCGTCAAAGAATCATTCATTGAAATCATATTTTAGCAAATTTCTAGAGAAAACAAAAGGGAAGCAAACACCATGGCAACAATTGAATCCCTACTGGACATCCCTCGCAATGTTCCAAGAAATGAATTCTTGGTAGAGCAGCTTCTCATGTCCGCATTTGAGGTATTAGAGTTAGAATTTGTGTGCGAAATCGTTGGTACCGGTGATCCTTGACACCATGACATTTATACCTACCTACGAATAGGTGTCCTACTTGTTGACTTACCCTCAAGCATAAAAAGAACCTTTGTCAATAAAGCATCTCAATTTTTCATCCTAGGAAATACCCTTTACCATAGGAGCATAGAATAAACCCTACTACATTGTTTAAACGCTGAGGAGGAATTGACTGCTTTAACTGAGGTGCATAGCAGTATTTGTGGTTCACACTCGAGTGGAATGACCCTAGCCGAGAAATTACTGAGGATGGTTCTTATTGGCCTACAATGGAAAGAGAAGCACATGACTAAGGTGCCTACAATGTCAGCAACATGGGGACCTCATCCATGCTCCAACTCAAGAACTATATCCCATCATCACACCATGACCCTTTTTGTAGTGGGGACTTGATCTCATTAGAAAGATAACCCCCACCTCATATAATGGTCACAAGTTCATCATAACCACCACTAAGTACTTTACCAAGTGGGTGGAATCCATCCCCATGACATATATCACTCAAAAGAAGATATCAAAGTTCATCCTAGACTACTTAATATGCTGATACAGTGTTCCCCAAGCTATTATCTCAAATAATGGGACATCCTTCAAGAATCAGGATGTCCATGACCTATGTGAAAAATTAAGAATCCAACATTGCTTTTCTAGTTTGTATTATCCCCAAGGCAATGGCCAAGCAAAAGCTACCAATAAAACCATTCTAAAAATCCTCAAAAAGATAGTCAATGATCTAGGTCGTGACTCGAATCTGCAACTAAATCCCACCCTCTAGGCCTATCGAACCAACATCTGCACACCCACTAGTGCCAACCCCTTCTCCCTGGTCTATAGATTAGAGGTAGTATTACCCATTGAGATCCAGCTCCCGTCACTAAGAATATCATTGCAGAACCTCATCATGGATGAAGAATACCGAGTATCAAGACTGAATGAGTTGGAGTTGCTAGATGATCGATGTATAGAAGAATTGGAAAATTTTTAGGTCTATTAGAACTTACTCAAGAGGAGCTATAACAAGAAGATTAGGAGCAAGACCTTTTAGGTCAGAGAACTTGTGCTAAAATAGAATCAGAAGAATGTCCCTAATCTAGACAGCAAAGGAAAATTTGAACCTAATTGATTAGGACCATTTGTCATCACAACAAATTAAAAGTCAGGGGCATATCAGTTATCAACACTCAAAGGCGAGCCTCTGTAGGAGCCCATCAACAACTCCCATCTCAAAAAAAATTATGCCTAAATATTTCAAGGTATATATCCAAAAATAAATAAAAAATTAGAAAATGTCCTGAAATAATGGTCACTCTGATGAAAACTTGGCAAACAGGCATCTTGGTGACAACATAAAAATTAAAAAAAATTAAAAATCCAAAAAATTCAGAAAATGATCAAAAATAGTAAAGAGAAAAATCGTCTAGTGAAAATCACTTCAGTGGCGCTTTGGGAAAGTACCTTGGTGAAAACCTGGCAAACAGGTGCCTTGTGAAAATAAGCATTTTCCATCCACCAAGATCTTCATGACTTGTTCTACATCATCCATCCATCATGCTTTCATCATTGATTGCATTCCATATCTCCATCCATCATCCACCTGCATCCACATCATAGCTTGGTCCTATGTTTGTATCATGATCCCTCTTGGTACTACTTAACCCATTCTTAAGGTTGGTTTGTCTTTCCTTTATCAAAGTAGTCTATCACTACATGTTGAGGGCATGTTCTCATAGGATTGGATTTGTGTATATTCTTGAGGTCCCAAAATCATAAAATCCAAAAAAAATCATTAAATAACAAAATCCAAAAGAAAATTCATAAAATCACAAAAATCCAAAAACATTCAAAACATATCAAAATCCAAAAATAGGTCAAAAAGTCAAAATGTCAAAAATAGAGCCGTTTTGTCAAACTATGGGTCCTTGAGCCTTGAACATAGGCAAGGTTGACCTTTCATCATCCCTCGAGACACTTAGGTCAGTCCTTTAGGAGTCTTTCATAATAAACTGGAAATCCATTTATTCATATCTCATCAATAATCAAGTTTTTGTCAGTCAAACTACATGGTGTTTGTGTGTATAACGTAGGCAATGCTAATCTATTGATCAGCCCTCGAGGCCCCTAGGATAGGTCCTTAGGTTAGTCTCTTGGTCTAAATCTTAGAAAACCCCAAAAAATTTGAAAATAAAAAATTAAAACATTTGAAAAATATCAAAAATACCAAAAACAACCTCAAAACATTTAAAAAATCCATTTGTCTCATCTTCCTTTCACCTGCAATAAACATCACTCATAATAAATCAATCATCATCCCCAACCTTTGGTGAAATAGTTGGAAACAAATTTGGCAGTTCAAAAGTGAAAACTCAAAACCTCGAAGTCTAAGGTTTAGGTCAATACGTAAACAAGTTAGTCAACTTTTTGTGTCAATAGCCTATCATCCAACCAATTCCAAATCAATCATTTGATAACATCATGTCCTAGGATATATCCTTCCTACAATGGGAATTATTTATTGGAAATAACACATTGGATAAATGAAACAACATGCCGCCATCCACTAACATGTCCTAGGATGTATCCTTGTACAATGGGCATTATCTATTGGCAATCATTTTGGCTCTTATCCTTTAAAAACATTTTTTGTTTGTTAGCGGTATTGAAGAACATTAGCTTGTTTGTTTACTTTATCTTTGTCTTTTGACTTATCTCCTTGCACTCATTCCAATGACCTCTCGATGATGTCCAAACAAAAGGATTTAGAGAGATAGGAATGGGGCAATGATCATTATCTTTTAATCTGTTGTGCTTGTTGGATGTTCTTGTAATATAACCTCGATCATACATGCTTTATTTGGGATTAGGGAGGATGTTTTAGGTATCTTGTTGACCACATAGGAAGGCTTTCCTTTCTATGTTTTGGTTTGAGATGTTTGAAATATTTGAACTACATTTTAAATGAGGTTTCATATGTCAAGTTTGAACAAGAGTACTCCTATCTGATTGTTGAGTCAAATTCCATCACACTAGGTGCAATGCCATCCTATTACTTTATACCTTGATAAGCAAATCATCCATCTCTCATGATAAGTAGACCTTTTAATGTCCCAATTCCTGATAAGCAAATCATCCATCTCTCATAATCTCTAATAAATTTTACTTGTTGAATCCTCTTGTCGTCATCTCATTTCTTCTTTCTTCTTTTCCATGCTAACATCATGTCATGATGAGGTAATCATCATCACCAATGCATCCATCTTGCATCCACAAACCATCAACATATTGCATATCATATCATATCATATAAGAAACACTAATCATCTCACATGCATGTTCATCATCATAATACATATTTGTTAGTCTAAGCATCTCATAAAACCATACATTTGCGTAAAACATCCATTTCATGGGTATGTGCAGAATCATCATGGAAAAAATAGGCCCTTAAGTGGAAAAAAGTTTAGAAAAATTAGAGTTAGGCAACTTGCCATAAAAATTTGAATAATTTATCTATATTATTTCAAAAATATTTAAGAATAGAATCGATAGAAAATTGAATGTAGTGTCTAAACTACTAGGTTTTTTTTTTTTTTAAATCTATTTGGTGAAAATTTGAAATTTCAATAATAGTACTCAATTTCAGGAAAAAATAAGTAGGTATCTCATTCGACCACCCTAACCATAATAAAATGATAATATTGTTTTATAATATTTTAGATATAAGTAGAGGACTCATGTCTGGATGTGATGCATATTTTTTTGTAATTTTTTTCCAAGTAAATAATTAATTATGAATTTTTTATTACAAATTTTTAAAAATATAAAAATTCATATGTCTGACCACCTTAACTTGGTAAAAACCTCATGAAATTCATTTTTTTTTTAATCCTATAGTATACGAAGCATAGAATGTGACACATGTTTCAGATTCAAAAAATGTGATATCATTTGAAAGCTATAGATGTTTTTCAATCAGCCTATCAATCAGGACTTTACTCGTAATTCAAATAGAAAATGAATAATAATTATTAATTAAATTAAAAGTAAAGTATAATTTTTATTGGTGGAAAGCTGAGAATCTCATTTAAAAACCCTTTTCATTTCATCAATTTTAGGTAAAAAAAAGTCGTCAGCCATATACCCTACACATACCCATCATATTGCCACTTTTTGGCCCATCATGATCCTGCACATACCCACATAATCATATAGGCATCATCACATCATATCATCATTTAAGTTGTTTATTATAATATAGATTTTTTATTCTAAGCATCGTAAAACCATCTCATTTGCATCATCATCATAAGCATCCATACATCCATCTTGAATCTCTTTATCGTGAGATCGACCCTCAAATCAAATATTTTCACTTGATCAAGCTCCAGGGGCAATGTACCAGTGTACTTCTTTCTGCTGGGGCATTCAAAAAAATTAAAAATAAAATTGAATTTTGATCGTGGTAAGTTTATTCTTTGAACCAACGCAGCAAGTACATTGCTTCAAAAAGGGGAAAAATGTAGACATGGGAAATTGGTGTCATGCATTTAATTAAGTCATATTCATCCATTTGTTAAATAAATCAAGTTTATGTGATTAATCGCTAAAATCCTCCATTTAAATTAAATAAATTCATCTTTAACACTAACATCATCCACTTTAGCTAAATAAATAAAAATATTTATTTAACTAAAACTAAATCATTTTCCATCTCCCTTTGATTTATTTGAATCCATAAATCTAAATAAAATGGGTCAAATCACCTAACCTCCTCTTAAGTTAATCAAATCATGGTTAATGCTAATCTAATCGATGTCACATCCTCTAGCTTTTCCCACTTGTACAAATAAATCAATTTAATTCATTTATTAAATCTTCATTTTCTCTCAACAAGCCATAAAAGTGGAATATTCCTCCATTTCAAATCTCCCTCCAAATGGGATGAGTCCTTCAAACAAGGCATTTATTTCATCTTACAAGTCCTTTTTCCTTGAGCCAAGTGGCCATAACTCCATTTGACTCTCCCTCCACCTTTTCATTTCACTAATTTCTAATTTCAACTAATTGCATTTATGGGCACATTCATCAAAACATGCACATCCTTGACCCATTCACATGGTGGCAAGTGGATTCTTCCTATTGGTTGGGTTTTTATCCCACATTCATCCCTTTTTCCTCTTCTCTCATCAATTCTTTCTCTAAATGGAGAGTTTATCCTTCATTTTTATCATCCACAACTTCATGCAAAGTTACTCTCTTCACATTGATAGCTAATTTTGTCCACTTCATAGCATAACATCTTCATCATTTGACTTTTCAAAGGATTGGGAAAAGGTCACTTTTCACATCAAAGTGACACCAATCCACTATGGGATTGGTATACATGATGCTTCTTTTATTCTTTCAATTAGTTTGTTTTTTCATCTTGTTTATGAGGCATGATGTATTATTTCATAGGAGGATTAGTAGGTTTGTATAGTTGGAACTAACCCATTGCTAATGAATATTGAGGTTTAGGCTATTTGGAGATTTATGGTGCTCACATATTGATAGTGGGGAGATTAGGGGAAGATTGTAGTGGGTTGTTGGTTGTTTCTAAGGTCACATTCTCTCATTCCATGTTGGCTACCATACAAGGAGAGCTTGTAATATGTTTATCTAAGGATGAATTTTGAAAATTATCATCATCACAAGTATGAAGAAGATCAATGATTTACTTGGTGTGCTCAATAAATTTTTCCGTAGTTGAAAGGGGACAACTAAGAGTCTCATTATTCTCATTATTTATGTTTTCTAACAAAGTATCTTCATCACAACTAGGAGAGACACTAGGAGAAGAACACATGTGATTATCATGATCATTTATAACTTCATTGCATTGTTCCCTAGTATTTTCCAAAATAGGAGGGGTAGGGGAAAGATCATAAAGAGGGTTGTCATTGTGTGTTGCTATTCTATCTTTCCAAGGGGAATGAGGAGAAGGAAAAACAACATCTTCATGATGCTCAGTGAGTGTACCTTCTTTCATCAAGATACCTTCATCACTAAAAGGACAGATACCAAGGGAAGAACAATTATGATCAGATCATCATTGTTATCTATGTTTGTATGTGCTTCTATCACATTATCCACACAAATAGGACAGACAAGAAAGGGTGTAAGTTCAATACAAGCGTTAATATGTTCCTTTTCTTGTGAATGTTTATGAACTAACTTTTTCTTTGTAAATTTTGAGAAGATTGAAATGAACATTGTGAAAGAACAATCTATGCTAACTAAAAATGCAATGCAAAAGTATGAAATGAAATGCAATTTTTAGATGACAATTGAATGATTATGACATTTGACACGATGAGAATGCAAATTTAAAATCTAAACCATGCATGAAATGAGCTAATTAAGGTTAAATTTTATAAAATGCATGCTACAGAAATGCAACTAATTGTTATAGGTATGAAATGGCACCAAATAGATGCCCAAAAACATTGTTCTAAATTCTGTAAAGTGTTGTTTCAAGGGTCCGAAGGGACTGATTCGCCGAGGGTAGTGAATGAGTCCGAGTATGTAGTTTTTTCAAGATTTTCAAAACTTTGTGGGTGATTTTGATGTTTTCAAAATGCTATGATATAGGTCTAAATGAAAAATGTAGAATTTTAGAGATTTTCAATGAGTAAAGATGCAAAAATACAACCTATTATGCACTTTTCACATGCAAAAATGAAATGGAATTGAACTAAGGGACTCCAAAACCAAAAAAGAAGGAATTCAAATAGTAGGTTCACCAAAACGAACCTTAGATTTTTTGGTCTATGTACTTCTCTTGCACTCTTAGGATTTTTCACCTAAAATCAGAGAGATAAACCTCAAAAACCTAGGTGGTTCACTCAATCTAAGATATGTATGATGAAATTATGTACAAATCCAATGTTCTAGATGAAACTAATTAATAATATTGATTGATTATGTATGCTAAACTATTGCAATGCAACTTGTTTGAAAACACATTGTGTAATGCAAAAATCCCTAGAAATGAATAACAAACTGTAACATAAATGTATAAAACTAAAAGTGTACACTTAGGATCTTGAACGAGACTGAAAATTACTTCTAAAACACTTTTGATGCTAAAATTTAGGCCTGGTTGGACTCATTCGCCATTTTAGGTGAATCAGACCCAATTCTACAAAAACTGAACTAGAGCCCATTTTAGACAAAAGGGTATCCAAAAATGCAGAAAACAAAATTTGAACCTGGAGTTGGACTCATTAGCCACCCATGGTGAATCAGTCCACTTTTGAATTTTTGAATTTTCAAAGGTGGACTCCAAAGCTTCCGATCTACACTTTGACTTCGTGCAGGTGTCCACTTTTGAAACTGTTGTATTCGGGCCTAAAAATACCTTTTTGTTGATATTTTGACTTGAATTATGAAGATATGACTTTAAAAACTTTTCAAATTGATCTAAAATGATTTCCAAGCTTCCAAAGGACCTAAATCTACAAACAAACAAGACAAGAGAGAGATATGTTGAAGGTTAGGGCATGGGGGTTTCCCTTGGTGAAACCTCGTTTAGGTAATTAAACCAAAGTGGTGAAATAAAGTAATGAAACATAAAAAAATGGAGATGATTATCTTGCCATGATGATTTAATCTTGAAATTCTGCATCACTTGAAGATTCAGCCCTTGAATGCTTTAGAGAGCTAATTTGAAGACTTCTAATGGAGAAACCCTAGCTTGCTTAACTTGAGATAGATAATAGATGTAATAATGAGTTGTTATATTTTTTTGGATGTAAGATGAGGATAAAAATACTTATTTATAAACAATTGTTCCTTAGTACCTAATTATACCTCATCACAGGCCGACATGAAGCAAGATTAGTTCAAATTTCACTTTATTTCCCACCCAAAGGTCAAAATGGGGCAAGATAGGACTCATTTGCCATGCATGGTTAATGGGTCCCACCTGGATGGGATTGATTCACCATGCATGGTGAATGGGTCCCACAGGGGCCATTCTGACACCTAAAAAGTCAGTGAATTGGGAAATAAGGTCTAAAATTCCATGTTGAATTGGGGAGAAATAATTTAATTAAGTCTAGAAAAGCATGAAAATCCTTTACAAAACTTTACAACACCTTTAAAATACATCATTAAAAGAATGTTGTTTGATTCACAAGGGTCCAAGACCTACTTTGGATTCATAAAATGCTTCAAAATGCTAGATTAAGACCTCATTAAGTACATTTTATTATAAAAAAATATTGTGTCAAGCAAAGGGTCCTTTCTTCTATGACACATTTAGCCCCCACTTTAGTGAGAGGATGAACTTACTTCAAACACACACTAAAGTAGACACTCAAGAGAGATCTTCATACACGGATGCAGATGACAAAGAATGGCAAAGATCAAAGGAGGTGGCCAAGCCCCCATGATCGAAGATACTAAGTCAAGACCCCAAGATACAAAATCATGCAATGGAAAGAATGAAGAGAATGAAAGATGAGGTAAATGTACTCATACTGGGGCCATGAAACTTCAAGTTGTCCACAGGGTGAGAAGGCCTAAAAATTATTATACATGCGCTAGTTGGTATGCACTCAGAAAACACAAAGATGGCTATGGGGAAAATTCATGCACTATTTGGGCTTCTCACTCAACCATATCAAATTTATACCCGTTGATAACTTTAACAAGGTACCACAACAAAATGCTCATAAAAAAATAGGAAAGGTACCACAGTCATGCTAGTTGCATTATGCAAGGTGGCAAAAAGGAATGCAAAAATGTAATATAAACCGTAAAATGTAAAAAGATGTTCAAAGGAATCTTGTTAAGTTTATGCAAAGTCTATCACTTAGGGAACATTGTTTCCAATGTGACCTCCAAGAGAGGATCAATCAAAGAATAGTATATTCACAACTTCAGGGATGCAGTGCAACACATCAAACTACCAAGAGGAATGTAATATGCTAAGATAGATGACAATTGTGAAGGAAATCACACCCAATGTCATCCACAAAGTGACAAACACATCACGTAAACAACAAGGATGCACTAGGAAGGATGAATGCAAATGAAATAATGGTAATGTATGCCCCCCACTTTAAAGGAATTGCTACACATCATTCTGTGAGAAATTACTTTAAAGTAGAGAAGAAAAGAAAAGCAAAAATAAAACAAGACATGAGAGCTAACATGGAAAGCCCTATTCCGAGTCATATGTTTCAAAGTTAGGTTGTGTCATGTCAAGGAAAATAAAAGACAAACAAAGGTTGTATGTCACATGTGATTCAATCTTAAGACATGTCATTCACATCTCAAGCTTGCTCTTATATGTTCATGAAAGGGTATGTCTTGAGGATGTGATGGGCCAAAAGGTAGCAATATAGGTATTTGTAGGGTATGTGGCTGATGACTTTTTTTTTACCCAAAATTGATGAAATGAAAAGGGTTTTTAGAGGAGATTCTTAGCTTTCCACCAATATAAATTATGCTTTAATTTGAATTTAATAAATAATTATTATTCATTTTTCTATTAGAATTATGACTAAAGTCGATCGATTGGTTGATTGAGAAGCATCTATAAATTTTAACGATATCATTTTTTGAATCAAAACATGTGTCACATTATGCTTCACATACTATATGATTAAAAAAAGAAAAATTACATTTCATGAAGTTTTGACCAAGTTAAGGTGGTCGGACATACAAGTTTTATATTTTTAAAAGTTGTAATAAAAAATTCATAATTAATTATTTACTTGGAAAAAATTACTAAAAATATGCATCACATCTAGACATGAGTCCTCTACTTATATATAAAATATTATTAAAAAATTATCATTTTATTATGGTTAGGGTGAATTCAGCAGGACACCTACTTTTTCCCTAAGGTAAGTACTACTACATTGAAATTTCAAAATTTCACCACATAAATTTTATTTATTATTAAATAAACCTAGTAGTTTAGAAAATACATTCAATTTTCTACAAATTCTATTCTTACATATTTTTGAAATAATATAGATAGCTTATTCAAATTTTTACATCAAGTTTCCTAACACTGATTTTTCTAATTTTTTTGCCACTTAAGGGCCTATTTTTTCCATGATGATCCTGCACATACCCGAAAGGTTAACGACTAGTTGAGAGAGACAATGACAAATGACATACAATGGATAAGGTTGTCTAACCCTTTGCCCCCCACTTAGTGTAGGAGAAGGGTGAGCCTAAAGTGGATGTCAGTATGTTGCCCCTTGCAATGGATGCAAGACACGTAATAGTGAGAATGTGTTTATCCTACAACTATTACATGGCAAGGAGTAGCAACTAAAGGTATGTGCATGATCATCATGGAAAAATAAGCCCTTAAGTAGCAATAAAATTCAAAAAAATTAGAGTTAGGCAACTTGACGTAAAAATTTGAGTAAGTTATCTATATTATTTCAAAAATATGTAACAATAAAATCTGTAAAAAATTGAATGTAGTTTCTAAACTACTAGGTTATTTTATTTTAAATCTATTTGGTGAAATTTGAAATTTCAATGTAGTAGCACTTAAATTTATGAAAAAAAATAAGAAATGGATCCTCTGTCGACCACAATAAAATGATAATATTTTTTTATAATATTTTAGATATAAGTAGTGGACTCATGTCAGATGTGATGCATATTTTTTGTAATTTTTTTCCAAGTAAATAATTAATTATGAATTTTTATTACAAATTTTTAAAATATAAAACTTGTATGTTTGACCACCTTAACAAAATTCATGAAATTCATTTTTAATCCTATATTGTGAAGCATAGAATGTGGCATGTTTGATTCAAAATGTGATACCATTTGAAACCTATGATGTTTTTCAATTGGCTATCAATCGGGGACTTTAGTCATATTTCAAATAGAAAATGAATAATAATTATTAATTAAATTCAAAGTAAACATAATTTCTATTAGTTGAAAGAATCTCCTTTAAAAACCCTTTTCATTTCATCAATTTTGGGTTAAAAAAAAGTCATCAGCCACATACCCTACACATACCCATCATATCACCAATTTTTTGCCCATCATGATCCTACACATACCCCTAGGGTGATTGATGTGAATAAGAAAGAGTCTTGGAAGAGTCTTGTGTGATAGTATTGATGTTAAGTGAAGGAGAATAACCAAGACAATGAGTTGTTTGTTGTGTGTTAAGTTTTATAGGGTTGTGGATATCTTGCTTTCAAGCACCAAAGCCTTTTCCATAAAGTCATTTCAATGCTTTGGAATTGAGGGTTTGTTCCTTGTTGTGTTTGCCAAGGGTGATTGTTGAATTTGTGGTATTGTATAAAGTGGTTGAGATGGATGGTTTTGAAAGTTTATCTAAATGTTGCATTGACAAGATAGTTGGTTGTTCTTGTTTCTCATCTTTCTTTTTTGTGAGTATGTATTTGCCCATAAATGATGGTTTGAATTCGAAGGATCCCCAATCATCATCAAATAATTTAGAATGCCATTCCTTATGATTATGTTCAATTTCTATGTTGGAAGTGAGAATCAATGTGTTTAGAGGACTTGTCGCTCCGTTTCCAAGATGCAATCAACTTTCAGGCTTGGGGTCAGCTTCAACTTGATAAATTTTATTGTTATAGACATATTTCATTATATGATGAAGGGTTAAAGGCACTACATTCATCTCATGAATCCATGGTCTTCCTAAAAGAATATTGTACAAGAGATCATAAGGCATGACATGAATAGGAGTTTGCAAAGTAACCACTCCAACCGTAATAGGTAAAGTGATTACACAGAGCGGTTGCCATGTTGTATTATCAAATCATTGAATAGAGATAGAATCAGGTATAATTTGTGATCTATCAACTTCTAAGTGATCAAGCAGACTCACTCCACACACATTAAGAGAAGAACCATTATCGATAAGAGTTCTCTTTATGCCTGTCTATTTGTATTGAGCAATAATCATGAAAGCCTCACCTTGTTTTCACAACTCCAAAAAAGGGAGCTCATGTTGGTGAAAAGTAATGTCAAGATTAGTGTTATTTGGTTTTTGAATTAAAGTTGCCACATCATTCAGAGTTGATCGATGAGGAGCTGCAATTTGTTGTAAGGTTCTTTGAAGAATAGTGTTGTAAGTTGGTGAGGTTTGAAGTAAATCCCAAAGGGAAATTTTTGTAGGAGTATTCTTTAATTTTTCAATAAGATCATACTCCTTTGTTTGCAGGGTGTAGTGAGGAGAATTAGGTGGATTAGGCAAAGGTAATGATGGTGGAATTGGTTGTGGTGGTTGTGGATTATTTCCCGTGTTATATGTATGAGCAACAGTATTAGTACTAAATTGTTGTGATACATTAAAGGGATGAAGGGGTTGCAAGGGTGGGTAAAGGGTAAGTTTAGGTTTATTGGAAGGATGAAGTGGATGTGAAGGTGGGTAAAGGGTAAGTTTAGGTTGAATATTGTTAACATCCCTTATCAAGTGAGATTTTTCATTGTCTTGGAAGGGTATATTATTGTTTTCTTGGATCATAATATCCTCCTTAGAAGGAGAGTTCCTAACAAAATAACAAACCACATGTTCGTGACAAGTAAGGTTTGGTTCATCCAAAAGAACTTCATCACCACTAATGGAGGTATTAATGGTTACATGTGTTTTATTATTGATAGTGGGGAGATTAGGGGAAGATTGTAGTGGGTTGTTGGTTGTTTCTAAGGTCACATTCTCTCGTTCCATGTTGGATATCAAACTAGGAGAGCTTGTAATATGTTCATCTAAGGGTGAATTTTCCAAAGCATCTTCATCACAAGTATGAGGAGGATCAATGATTGACTTGGTGTGCTCAATAAAGTTTTCCGTAGGTGAAAGGGGACAACTAAGAGTCTCATGATTCTCATTATTTATGTTTTCTAACAAATTATCTTCATCACAACTAGGAGAGACACTAGGAGAAGAACACATGTGATTATCATGATCGTTTATGAATTCATTGCATTGTTCCCTAGTATTCTCCAAAATAGGAGGGGTAGGGGAAGGATCATAAAGAGGGTTGTCATTGTATGTTGCTATTCTATCTTTCCAAGGGGAATGAGGAGGAAAAACAAGATCTTCATGATGCTCAATGAGTGTACATTCTTTCATCAAGATACCTTCATCACTAAAAGGAAAGATATCAAGGGAAGAAAAAATATGATTATCATTGTTATCTATGTTTGTATGCACTTCAATCACATCATCCACACAAATAGGACAAATAGGAAAGGGTGTAAGTTCAATACAAGCGTTAATATGTTCCTTTTCTTGTGCATGTTTATGAACTAACTTTTTCTTTGTAAATTTTGAGAAGATTGAAATGAACATTGTGAAAGAAAAATATATGCTAACTAAAAATTCAATGAAAAAGTCTGAAATGAAATGAAATTTTTAGATGAAAATTGACTGATTATGACACTTGACACGATGAGAATGCAAATGTAAAATGGAAACCATGCATGAAATTAGCTAATTAAGGCTAAATTTTATGAAATGCATGCTACAGAAATGCAACTAATTTTTATAGGTATGAAATGGCACCAAACAAAAGCCCAAAAACAATGTTCTAAATTTTGTAAAGTGTTCTTTCAGTGGTCAGAAGGGACTGATTCACCCAGGGTGGCGAATGAGGCCCAGTATGGAGTTTCTTCAAGATTTTCAGAACTTTGTGGCTGATTTTGAAGTTTTCAAAATGTTATCATGTAGGTGTAAATGGAAAATGCAGAATTCTAGATATTTTCAATGAGTAAAGATGCAAAAATATAATATATTATGCAATTTTACACATACAAAAATGAATCCCTAAAAGACAAGCTAACTAACACAAAATGCAATGTAAGCTAAGCTAAGATGAACTAATGGAATCCAAAATCAGAAAAGAAGAATTCAAATAATAGGTTCACCAAAATGAACCATAGATTTTTGGGTCTATGTACTTCTCTTGCACTCTTAGGGGTTTTCACCTAGAAGGAGAGAGATAAACCTCAAAAACCTAGGTGGTTCACTCAATCTAAGATATGTATTATGAAATTATGTCCAAATGAAATGTTCTAGATGAAACTAATCAATAAGATTGATTGATTATGTATGGTAAACTATTGCAATTCAACTTGTTTGAAAACACATTGTGTAATGCAAAAATACCTTTAAATGAATAACAAACTATAACGGAAATGCATAAAACTAAAAGTGTGCACCTGGGATATTGAAGGAGACTAGAAATTGCTTCTAAAACACTACTGATGCTAAAATTTAGGCCTGGTGAGACTCATTCACCATTCTAGGTGAATCAGTCTCAGTTCTACAAAATTGAACTAGAGTCTGTTTCAGACAAAAGGGTATCCAAAAATGCAGAAAACCAAAATTTGACCATAGAGTGGGATTATTTCACCACCCATGGTGAATCAATCCAATTTTGAATTTCTGAATTTTTAAAGGTGGAATCTAAAACTTCTGATCTGCACTTTGACTTCCTACAGGTGTGCTTTCGATATTCTCGTATTTGGGCTTGAAAATGAATTTTTGTTGATATTTTGACTTGAATGATGAAGATATGACTTTAAAAATTTTGCAAATTGATTTACAATGATTTCCAAGCTTCCAAAGGACCTAAATCTACAAACAAACAAGACAAGAGAGAGATATGTTGAAGGTTAGGGCATGGGGGTTTTCCTTGGTCAAACCCCATTTAGGTGATTAAACCAAAGTGATGAAATAAAGTAATGAAACATGAAAAAATGGAGATTATTACCTTTCCATGATGATTTTATCTTGAAATAATGCAACATCACATGAAGATTTAGCCCCTGAATGCTTTAGAGAGCTCATTTGAAGACTTGTAATGGAGAAACCCTAGCTTGCTTGACTTGAGATAGAAATAGATGTTGATTTAAAGATGAGAGATGTAATAGTGAGTTGTTAGATTTTTTTTGGATGTAAAATGAGGATAAAAATACTTATTTATAGACAATTGTGCCTTAGTACCCAATTATACCTCATCACAGGTGGACATGAAGCAAGATTAATTCAAATTTCACTTTATTTCCTGCTCAAAGGTCAAAATGGGGCTAGATAGGACTCATTCACCACACATGTCGAATGGGTCCCACCTGGATGGCACTCATTTTCCATGCATGACAAATGGGTCCCATAGGGGCCATTTTGACACCTAAGAAGCCAAGGAATTAGAAAATAAGGTGTAAAATGCCATCTTGTTGGTTGTTTGATCAATTAAAGCCTCAAGATGCACATATGGGTTAATATGGGACTATTAATGATGATGTAAATGCCAAATAGGGCTTGGGTCACATAAATCAATGTGAAAGTGTGATTATGTACATTTTACAACACTAAAATGAGGTCCACATAGCCTAGAAAGGAACAAGAACCAATGTGAATGTGCAAGAACCAATGTGAATGTGCAAGACACATTACAACACTAGTTTATCATTAATTTTACATTAAGAACCTTCTAGATTGATGTAATAATGCCATTAAACATATTTTATAATGTTGAATTAGGGAAAAATAAGTTAATTAAGTCTAGAAAAGGTAAAAGTGCTTTACAAGACTTTACAAGACCTTTACAAGTCATCATTAAAAGCATGTTTCTTTAATTTGAAAGGGTCCAAGACCTAGTGTGGACACATAAAATTCTTCACAACGCTAAATTAATACCTCATTAATTCAATTTTATCATAAATTAATCCCATGTCAAGTGAAGGTTTGTTTTTTCTATGACACATTTATAAGGTTTAAAGTTTCATAAAACTCATACAAACCATCGGGCATCACTGATTTGAATCAATTAATCATTTTCAAAGGGAGATGGGCGATGGAGTTTTATGTTGCATGCATTGTCGTGAAGTTGTGCTCCCATGACTTCCACCAATAAGAAGCAAGAATTAAACATGCTTTTCCTTCAAAAAAATTGAAATTAATTTTATATTTGAACTAAATACATTTTTTCCATTTGCACAATGTTAAAAATATTCAAAAATATTTTAAACATAACAATTTGAAACTTTAGAAAAAAAGAAAATTTTAATTATGAATGTAGGCCAAACAGAGAAACTTCACTGTGCACAAACGGTGGCCCTTGGAGCTGATATTTTTTGCATGTGGTCATGATCAATTATTTAGAACATGGGTTTTAAAACAAAATTTACCTAACCCGAAAAATTTAGGTTCCTCCTTTGTAAATTTCTCCTAGAATGTGTTTGTCACACCTGAAATGCATTAAAACAATGCATCATATGACCTTCATTTTTGAAGAAAACGGAGTTGGAGATGTTTTAGACCAAAAGAAGAAATGAGTTGTCCTTAGAATTTGAAAATTTGAAACATTTTGGAACACCAATTTTGGCCATGTCATAGTTAGAAAAGGGTTAATTAACTTATCAAAACTCATCTCAGAGATGCAAAATGGCATATGTGTGTAGAAATTTGAACCAAGAACTCAATGTAGCGAATAGATTGGAAAATTTCATCCTAAGATGCAAGATATTTAATACCAAAGTAGCTCACTCAGACTTTTCTACAACTACACCTATCAAAAACTAATTGGGGCTTACAATGTCACCATCTCTAAAAAATACCAAATCACCTCTTTGGAAGCTACCACTGGAAAAAATATATTATTTAGATCCATTGAGCACATGTGAAAGAGGGATTCCCTTCAATCCACATTTTTCACAAGATATTAGGGGTTGAAGTTGACCTCCCTAAAACATTATGGAAATGTAGATTTAAACAAAACAAACTGTGATTTCTTTTGACCTGGTAAAAATGTCAAACTTGATCTTGTAGCTCTAAAACTTGACCAGGGAGTATATGAATATGAGGGGAATATAGAGCACCAATCCATTTTACATGACAATCATTGAACTATGAAATATCCACCTGAATAGGAAGCTACTTCAGAAGCCTGGGAATTTGCAAACAACAAAATAGTCCCAGAACCCTCCAGCTTTGATAAATTCAAAACTCTATCAAAACTCATTACAAGAGGCTGAAATCAGACATAAAATTCACATATGACAAATGAATACACTCACCAAAGGGATTTGGCTTGAAAGCAATTGGGTTCTGAATTATGACCCTCCTAAGTAGGTCACTAGGGCAGATTTTCCAAGTGCATTTCTATGTGTGCAAATCAAATTTTCACAACATGGGCACTTAAAATTTTGCAAATTTAAAGATTCCATCAGTGGCTCTTTCTGGGGATTTTTGTTCCTCAATGAACAGAGCGAGATCTCATAATTTTCTAGAAGAGTAGACCAAGTGTCAGAATCATTGGGTGACAAAGTCTTTATTGAATTTTTTGGAAGAGCAGACCAAGTGCTGCCAAATGAAAAGAAGAACCAATCTTTTCCTCTGTCAAACACTAGCCTATTGAAAGAACTAATTTCCCTCAATGCACAATTAACTCTACCATACCATTACAACATGAGTGATTTCATTCCTTCCAAAGAAAGTGTTAGGCCCCTTCTAAGAAAGTGAGAATCTTCCTGATTACAACCATTGCCACTAACATCTCTCACACAGTTTTTGAGCATACCATTGCTAATGTAATCTATGTCATTCTACATTGTATAAATAGGCATAGAATAAAAAAAAATCATCATCACATGACACATATTCATATTGAAAACAACATTCCTTATTGTTCATCTTATTGTCATGTTCCATCAAAATACCTCCCAATTGAACTAGAAACTAAAAGTGGGGTATGTGCAAGATCATGATGGGCCAAAAAGTGGCAATATGATGGGTATGTGGCTGACAAATTTTTTTTACCCAAAATTGATGAAATGAAAAGGGTTTCTAAATGAGATTCTTAGCTTTCCACCAATATAATTTATGCTTTACTTTTAATTTAATAAGTAATTATTATTCATTTTCTAATCAAATTACGACTAAAGTCCTCATTGATAGGTTGTTTGAAAAACATCTATAGATTTCAAACAATATCACATTTTTTGAATCCAAAGCATACGTCACATTCTATGAAGTTTTACACAATAGATTAAAGAAAAGAAAAGTGAATTTCAAGCAGTTTTGACCATGTTAAGGTGGTCGATAATGGAGTTTTTCTCATATATTTTTCAAAAGTTGTAATAAAAAATTCATAATTAATTATTTACTTGGAAAAATTACACAAAAAATATGCACTCCAGTCCTCTACTTGTATCTAAAATATTATAAAATAATTATTATCATTTTGACAGATTAGGGTGGTCAAACGGTAATAATCTTACTTATTTTTACCCAAATCAAGCACTACTTCATTGAAATTTCAAATTTTCACCAACACATTTTTATTTTTTAAACAAACCTAGTAGTTTAGAAAATACATATAGATTCTATTCTTACATATTTTTGAAATAATATAGATAACTTATTCAAATTTTTATGTCAAGTTGCCTAACTCTAATTTTTCTAAAATTTTTTTCACTTAAGGGCTTGTTTTTTCCATGATGATCTTGCACATAGCCTGTGTTCGTATTCTTCAAAGTAATTTGCATCATGATACTCAACCCTACCTACAACATTTGTATCTAATGTAAAACATTCAAATTAGAGGAAATTACCTTGAGAAGCTCATCAATGTTTTGCTTTGTTAGCTCAAGGCCACATTCTAACCTTATGTCGGATGCATCATCAGAGTTCACAACAAAGAGTGGATTATCTTTGCACCAATAAGGATCATCATTTCTTGTCTCTAGTGAAGATGGAGGGTCATCAAATAAGGGGTTCTCCATTACATTCATTTTGGTCATAAAATCTTCTTCCTCCTTAGCATGAAGCTCCAACTCTTTCATATCATCATTGTATTCAAAATCATTACAATCACTAGAAGATCATACAGATAGATTTTCAACTTTATTCACATCATCAGTAGTTAACATCCTTGACTCACATTCTGAAAATTCTTCACAAGATGAAAGTTGTTCCTTCTCAAGCAAACATGAATTCCCATCATTGTTAGCATATTTCTTATTTGAAGTAAAGGATTCTATCTATAATTCATGAGGATAATCATAATCAACAAAGAAATGACCATACTCAATGCCATCATAGTTACTATAGAAAGGGGACTCATCAACAGTGAAACTATGTTTAGGCTCTTTAGACTGAATGCTTAGTCTTATGTCTTCCACAGGACTACAAACATTGGAATCCTCAAAAGAATTGAAACCATTCATTTAATTTTCTTCACTAAGGTATGCATTATCAACCTTTTCTCTACTCTTTTCTTCTTCAAGTGATATCTCACTACTTCACTCATACAAAGAAGCAAAATCATTATCTTTACATGTTGAAAACATAATAGTTTTTTGATGATCATCTCTAATCTTTTCAAAAAGAGAAAATTATTCATACACTTGGTCAAGCCTAACAGGCTTCAACTGCGTTGGCAAAGCACTCAATCTTGGTTCATAATATTCATAAAATAAATGAATGCATACTGAATTTTTAGGTCTAGGACACTCAGGAATTGCAAACATAGTATCCATAAATCTTGTAGAGAGATCATAAGATGATTCTCCTTCGTGTATCCTTATGCAATAAAGGGCTTGAACAAAGACCATAGGATCATAAATGCATGCAACTTCTTTACAATTTATTTGGGGATCTATGTGATCAACATTATGGAATGATCTAAAAGCTAAAATAGTAGGGGTGTAAGTGGTAAGGCATTCGTTTTCAATTTATGACTTACACCCTTCATCAACATTTGGTGCCTCAAACACAATGGATCACTTAGTCTCATACCATGAGGAATATCCCTCAATGTTTTATCAAATCTCAAATTAAATGTTGGGACCAGCTCGTCCTCTTCTTTCTCAATGATCATAAATTTATTTATCATAGAACTAGCATTGATTCTTTCACCAAATTGCTTCATGAACACTGCTTTGAAATCCTCCCAAGAATAGATAGAGCATGTTGGTAAATAAGAGAACCAATTTCTTGCATCTCCCTTTAGAGACTGAATAAATAGCCTCATGATTTACCTCATAGCCATCCATTAAATCATTGAATTCAAGTACATATGCTTATTAGATGACTCAAAATTCTCACCATTGAATTTTGGTATTTTATTTCTAATTTCAGATGGTATGGCATTTGGGAAACCACAAATTCCATCAAAATTTATGGCTCTGTACCTTCCAGTGCTAAAATTTCTTTTATTACATGATAGGGGTTGCATACTATGCATTGTTACATTTGGGTCCAGACACGGGTGCATAGGTTGACGGTACATTTTCTTACATCTTTACAAGCCTTGTCATATTAAATTTGTAGTTACATAGGGAAACTCAAACTCCTTTTACAACATGATCTTAAGTTTTTACAATGCAAATTTTTGTCACAACTTGCTTAAGATCTTCTAAATGAGTTTCTTAAAAAATATTGCATACTTTGTTTCATAAAGGAGACTAGAAATTATAACTCACAAGTATGTAGAATAATCACTTCTATTCACTTTCTTAGTGCTTAGTTTCACTCAATAGGGAACCAAAAAAAATTCAATACTTTCAAATATGGTTTTCGCACACAAATTTATCCTTCTTGAAAACCAAAAAATGAAAAATACTTGGATATGTTGCAGTTGCTGCAAAGTCTTCTTCATGACTGGAAATATTTGTAGATCTGAAACTTTCTTCACATCTTCATCAGGTTCTTTTGATAGCGTCGCCACCTCTCTTCACAAAGGACTAAACTTCAAGGTATATGAAGCTTCTTCAAAGATGAATTTCATTAGATGGGTCTTCTCTAGTAGTAGAGCCATACATAAATTCTTTTAAATCTGCTACAACACAACCACTTCTAGGTTTGAAAAATTCTCAATATCTAAACCAGATTTTTAGATTCACCAAATTCTTGAATCTTTCCAAATGGATACTCTTAAGTTATTCCCTAGCAAAGTCACTAATCTGTCGGTTGTTTTTCTTGCAAACTTCAACCTTAAGGACAAACACTATACCTAGAAATGAGGGGATTAAAGATTTAGGACAAGGAATTTGCACTATCAATAAATTGAAGAAAATAAAAGTCAACGAGCATTGCTATAAAATCCTTCTACACTCCAAGCTCCGTAGGACTCGGGGTGTTCCTAGTTGAAGGCATGAATGTATGATAAACTTATGCCAAAAAACCAACTATAGACCTATGAAAGTGGATAATTCTCAGATATATGAGCAATGGCTATTTTATATTCCACTACATTATGGCATAATCCCATTTTCATTGAACATTGTTGAGAACACATAATTTAGATATCTTCATCTCAAACACATAGAGGGATAATAGATGAAATTATCTCAAATTCAACCTCTATACTCTTTCAAATAATATGAAGATACAGGGAACTAAGATAACTTAAAAGAGATTTAACATGATTTTCTTTGTTGTTGAAAATGTCTTAAGATTTGTCACAGATTGATGCCTTACCATGGTCCATAGAGTCGACTATAAAATTGCAACAAAGATCCTATCAACAAACTAAGTTCAACCAATGGATTTAAATTATATTAATACCTTACATTAATAAACCCACTCATATTGTCATAAAGTTCTACTTACCAATCCCACTTATGCACTCTAAATTACAGTTATCTGATCAAAGTAATTTAACTCTTTACTTGAAAGAGAACCATGGCCCAACAACACAATCATAGGGAAGTTGTGATGACAAATTCAAACATTTTTGATATATTGAATTCAAATAATTAAAAGTGTACAAATTATCTGGAGACAAATTCATGAACAACTATTTTTTGCTGCACAAATCAATTAACACTTGCTCATAAAATCAAGCTATTAAAATTTACATACTATGCTTATGACTCAGACTCAACACTATTCTACATTACTTACCTAATTTATAATTTTAGAACCAAGGTTTACAAATGAGATAGATAATAGATTATTTAGAACTCTCAGATCAAATTTCTATCAAAAACCTATCACCAACTGAACCCTAAATGGATATCTCCATCAAACACTTGGAAACATTCAACTCCATTAATCAGTAACTACCCATTGCTTGAAGAAAAGCCCCATTTTGCAATCTATTTTCCCGATTCATCACTTGCCTACCCTGTAATAGAAAAATATTCCATTACCAGGAAGACTCGTCATTCTTTATGCCCTGCTATAGAAAATATCCACTCCATATTATTCCCATGTATTTGCAAATATCTATTTGTAAAAGAATAGAAGTGCTCCATGAAAATATTTCACCCTTCATCTTTCGTAAAAACCTTTTATTGTAAAAATCTCCATTTTACTTGTGCATTTATAATTTTCTCTCCCAACAATACAAATCCTTTTACATTTGTGCTTTACATTTTATTGCCCATCATTTTTATTTTTTTTTACTTTTATATCAATGAAGGGTTTTTTTTATTTGTGTGATGAATAGGAATTGATCTATATTAATTATAAAGATTAAAATACATATTCAAAAAAAAGGTGGGTGGTAAGAAGGCACATCCTGAGAGTCACATGGGCAATGCCCAGAAAACCAAAAAACTTAGCAGTCACATGGGACTAGCCTAGAAGTCCAAGATTAAAAACATTAAAAAGACCATCAAGTGGCCAAAGTAGTACCAGTAGAGCTAGGAGGGTCTCTGTCATCCAAGTTTTTTCCCCATACATTAGTGGTGTCTAGAGTGATGTCAGTAGGACCCCAACCATCATCAACATCTTTATCTTTATCTTTATCTTTATCCTCACATTATGGTAAGATTGCAAGTTCCAGAAATGGAAAGAATTTACTAGAATATGGCCAACCAAAGCCAGTAGCAAGAATATCATTAGAGGGCCATCCAGAATCGCCACTGCTACTCCCCATCGCTCCTCCAAAGGGCCACCCCTAGCTAGCCCACAAAGGAGGAGAACGAGCCCACCGAGGAGGTTAGGAACCACACCAAAGAGGAGGTTGAGAGTGGGGGCAAGCAGAGCCACTTTTTTACCCGCCCTAAGTGGGTGACTGACAGCAAGAGGAAGTGGGTGAAGCGAGCACCTAAGCTATAGTACATGGGGCATTGCCCCAATGATCCTAAAGCACTCGAAGGTGAGCCACCTCAAGTGCAACCTTGTTGGCTTGAACTTGAATATCCAAGAGCACATTAGAGAAAATAATAGCTTCAAAATACAAAGAAACATTTTTATCCATTTGTGTGTTAGAAAATATGCAAGCATTTATATCTTTTCAGATATTGAAGAGGATTTCCACCCTGAAAGTGATTCAAAGTTGGGTATATTTAGCAAGAATTTTGTGTGAGCCTCCCAATAGAACCATATGGTAGGAGACAAGGGCTTCAATATGAAAGGCCAAAAGAAGTCATGAATCCAATTCCAAAACTACTAAGCTCTAGTACAAAACTAGAAGAGATGCTTAAAATACTTAGCTTGGCCACAAAAAGGGCACTAAGGGTCTTAGACCCCCAAGTGAACAAGCCAAGACCCCATAGGCAAGCCTTGGAAAAGAATACACCAGGAAAAGTGGGCAAGTTTTATCTCAAGACTTGTAGGCCAAGTGGCAGAGAATTTTTTCGCCAAACATGAGCGGGGGATTAAAGAAGCCACCTCTGGTTCAATCTTTCCAACATTGGAAAATGTGGTGAACGCCAAATATAACCAAGCCTAGGCCTGTAATTCCTGAAAGGGGTGTCTAGGTACCACTTCTAGTCCTTCCACCAAGGCTTAGACCCACAAATTTCCACCTTATGAAGCATATCTATAGGAATAGCATTGTCCAAACCATCATAAGTATCACGGTCCTAGTTTTGAAGCTTGTGAACGGCACAACTATCTTCCCATGGTATGATGCACATTGTGGGTCTGTGAAAGATATACTACAAATTTTGAATTCCTTTCTTATGGAGCTTTAGTGCCTTAAGCCAAGGTGACTTGGCCAACAGCTGACCATTACTAGCAAAGAGAGGCAATCACTTGTACCATAGAAAAAATTATTGCTTGCTTGATTTGGGGAATAATTGATGATAAATTGGACTTAATAAGGCCTTGATTTAGTGTTGTGAGGTGTTTTTCACATCCACACTAGGTCTTGGACCCTTGTAAAATGCATTTAATGATGTCTTGTAAAGGTTTTGTAAAGGACTTTCACACTTTTCTAGACTTAATGAACCCATTCTCCCTTCATTCAACATTATAAAATGCATCCTCACATTAATCTAGAAGTCTTGTAAAATAAACTTAACTTTAACCTAGTGTTGTAATGTGTTTTACACATTCAATGTATTGGTTCTTGTACCTTTCTAGGCTGTGTGGACCTCATTTTAGTGTTGTAAAGTGTATTTAATCACACTTTCACATTGAATTTTGTGTTCCAAAACCTAATTGACCTTCACATCATCATTAATTGGCCCCTATTACCCCATATTATGGATCCTAAGGCAATATTTGATGAAATACCTGACAAAGTCATCATATAAACCTTTTTTCCTTACTTCCCAGCATCCTAACTATCAAATGGGCCCCTCTAGGACTAATTGGCCATGTGTGGTGAATTAGTCCCTACCATGTGGGACTGATTTTCCCAAGGTGTCGAATGAGTCCTATTTGGACTATTTTTTACTTTTGAGTGGGAAATTTTAGAATTTAAGTTTTTTTTTCTTCATATCGGCCTTAAGGATCCAATTAATGAGAAAATAAGGTGAATTTCCTATAAAAATCAAGTCTCTAAACCCTAATTCACATCTCTTAACTTATTCACAACTCATTCATCATTTTTCTTCAACTTCAAGTCAAGCAAGTTAGGGTTTTATCACTCTAGGTCATCAAGAAAGCTTCAAAAGAAATTTGAAAGGGAAAAGTCTTCCTCCATTGTTGTTCATTACATTCTTTCATTATTTTGGTTTAATTACCAACAAAGGGGTTTGACCAAGGAAAGCCCCTATGCCCTAACACCCAACATTTCTCTTTGTCTTCTTTGTGTGTTTGTAGATTTAGACATCTTGGAGGCTTGGAAATCATTGAATATTGCATTGCAATGTTGTTCAAGTCATCTCTTGATTGGATATGTCAAAATATCTACAAAAAGTCATTTATAGGCCCAAATTTGATAGTTTCAGAACTGGACACCTAAAGAAGCAGAACATATAGACTGAAGGCTCCTATTTCCCAAGTCCTTTAGAGTCTTTGGGAAGGTACAAAAAAATCCTAGGCAACATGGTGAAACCCTCTATGGGACTTCGCAAAGGTCAAAAGAAAGTCTCGAAGCAAATTTTCAAGCTTGGCATAAGAAACTTTCGAAGGAGCCCAACAAGAGGAGTAATAGACATGTGTAGCCTCCAAATCTTAGAGCACGCTTGGAATTTCCCTACTAGAGAAAGAGGCTTGGTAATCTAATTTTACAACTTTTTCTCAATCCTATAAAGAATAGCTTGCCACAACTCAACTGGAGAAGCCTGGAAGGCAAAGGGAATGCCTAGAAACTGAAAGATTTCCCCTAGCCCAATCCATTTCCAACTATACTACTGAAGCCAATGAGGAGTGGACAAAATAGATTTCCTGTAAGACAAAGTTTTATTCCACTAAATGACAAAGCTAGACGCAAGGAAAAAAATGTTCATAAATTCAAGAGCCACTTTAATATTGTTATCTTCCTGCTAAAGGGTGAGGAAAGAGTCATTAACAAAATGGCCATTAACCAATTGATCCTGGGAGTTAGGAAGGGTAATATCTTTAACACGATGTTGAGAAACTGCATTGGCCAAGAGATAGCCAAATCCTTCGACAACAAGCACATAATGAGAAGGAGCAAGAGGGCATCTTTTCCGAGTGGAGTGGAATATCCCAAAGGAAAGAGATTGGTGGCCATTAATGGTGATATAAGCAGAGGTATCTGAGAATAGCATTTGGACAACCTAAATGAAATTAGGCCCAAATCCCAAGGATTTCAACATGACTAGAATAAAAGGCCACTCAATGTGGTCATTGACTTTAGCAAAGTCTATTTTGAGAAAAATAGCTTTTTGGTCCAAACGCCTGGCCCACTGCATACCTTCCCATACAACAATGATATTGTCCAGAATAAATCTAGACTTGATAAAACCAGTTTTCTCCGAGTGCACAATCTAAGGAAAAAGATGGTGGATAGGTCGTTAGTTGCATATATCCTCGGGATCTCAAGACTTAGGTATGAATTTAATATTTCCTTTATTAATTATATTACCCAAGGATTTCGAATGAAAAGCCTCAAGATAGACTTTATGCAAGTGATGCCCAACACAGTCCCAAAGGGCCTTGTAAAATTCACAAGGGAAACCATCAATTGTTGGGGCTTTGTCATTAGCCATGGAATGAACGAATTCCTTTAAGTCTTCAACTATGAGCAATTGTTCAAAAAAAGCTTTCTAGGCTGAAGATAGCCTATTTGGCACAACCGCAGGACAATCTTGAAGGGCTTGCTATTGATTTTGCATATACTCCTAAGCAGTGAAAACCTGTTCATAGTGTCAAACAAAGGCCTGTAGAATGTCAGGTAGCTCAAAAAGAACCTAAATTTCATCTTTACTTTTTTAATGCCAGGAGATGAGTACCTAGTGTGCAAGTATAGAAAAAACTCTTTGGTGGCATGGTTGCCAATCTTTAAGCAGTGCAATTTGGCTTTAATTTTCACACCTCTGGCAGCATAATTGTCTACAACTTGCTTTTTGTGTCTTAGTTCTGCCACCTTGACTTGTAATGACGAGGAGAAAGGGCTAGTTGTTAGAGCCTAGGTAGCTGAGCGCAGGTTAGCTATGGTAGCCTTATAAGACCGTTGGTGAAAAATAGCTAGCTAGCACCCATAAATGCACAAAAATCTAGCCATGTGAGTGATAGCATCATTCCACCAATTAATCTAGCCTATATTATGAGGTGGCCTGCACTCCAAATTCTAAACTCCATGAATGTGGGCCAACATGGGTTGATGACAAAGTAGAGATGTATTAAAAAAAACTATGTTCTGCAAGCCCGAGGCTATCTTTTCTCCCATTTAATGTGAAAAGAAATGGGGAAATTATCTAACAATGTCACAACAACTAACAACTTAAAGGGGAGTGAAGAGATGTCAAAAGAATGGCACGATGAAGGTGCTTAAATATCCTGTCCGATCCAACCCTAAAATTACACCAAGTGTGTAAGAGGGAATGAGAATGGTGGCTATCAATATTGGGATCAGAGAGCCCCAATTTATTATGCATGTAGAACCATGCCTCTCGTTCTCCAGTTGCCCATCTGAATGGCAGAGTGCCATTTTATCATATGCCATCTGAACCATATTGAAATTCTCACACAATAGCTAGGTAACAACTGGCAATGAATCAATAATTCAACGCCAAAGAAAAGAGTGTTCCACAACATCATTAGAGGCATAAACATTAATAATCCCAAAAGAGTGATTATCAATATTAAGGAGGATCCAGACGAGCTAATGTGTGGGGTTAGAATCATGGTCAACTACACAAGCATGCCACTGTGGGCACAAAAGGGTGAAATCTCCACCATGTCCAACACCATGAGTAGTACAAAATATATGACTAGCTGGCCAAATAGAATGAAAAGCCAATATGTGCAAAAAACCAAAAAACTCAACTTCTTGGAGACAAAGCACTTGATAGCAACGTATTTTTCCAAAGTATCCCTAAAAAAACACTTCCTAGAGAGGTCAGTCCAACCTCGAACATTCCATGAGAGGAAATTCATGAATGAAACTCCTCCATATTGTCAGAGTCTGGATCCTCCTCATCCAGAGTAGAGAAGCGATTATGCAAAAATTCTAGCAAAACTAACCCAACTTGATTATTTGGAGTAGAAAATCTCAATTTCTCCTGCACATATTCTCCTTCTAAAGGCAAAGAGGGACTGTGAGACAACCATTGAGCTCCCATCATGGGAGGAGATACATTTGTCTGTGCCATCATAACGATAGCAGGTTGAGGTGTAGCCTTCAGCCTGGGCCACATCGGAATACTGTCAGCCCCAACCAGGGCTTTTTTCCCCTTCATCGAAGGGTTTGAAGCATCTTTAGCGGGCTCAAGACTTTACAAACCATCCCAGAGTAGGGCATATGCAAGATCACGATGGGCCAAAAAGTGGTGATATGTAAGTGATATTGTGGCCCATGTGGCTGATGACTTTTTTTCTACCCAAAATTGATGAAACGAAAAGGGTTTTTAAAGCATATTCTCAACTTTCCACCAATATAAATTATGCTTTACTTTGAATTTAACAAATAATTATTATTCATTTTCTATTTGAATTACAACTAAAGTCTTCATTGATAGGCTGATTGAAAAACATCTATAGCTTTCAAATGGTATCACATTTTTTAAATTTGAAACATGCGTCACATTCTATGCTTCAGATACTATAGGATTAAAAAAAAAATTAATTTCATGAAGTTTTGACCAAGTTAAGGTGGTCAGAGATATGAGTTTTTATATTTTTAAAAGTTCTAATAAAAAATTCATAATTAATTATTTACTTGGAAAAAAATTACAAAACAATATGCATCACATTAGGACATGAGTCCTCTACTTATATCTAAAATATTATAAAAAAATTATTATCATTTTATTGTGGTTAGGTTTGTCAGACAGACACCCACTTATTTTTTCCCTGAAATTTAAGTACTACTTCATTGAAATTTCAAATTTTCACCAAATAATTTTTTTTAAAAAAATAAACCTAGAAGTTTAGAGACTACATTCAATTTTCTACATATTTTTGAAATAATATAGATAACTTATTCAATTTTTTACGTCAAGTTGCCTAAATCTAATTTTTCTAAATTTTTTGCCACTTAAGAGCCTATTTTTTCCATGATGATCCTGTACATACCAATCCACTAGACTTGTGTTTATGGTTCATAACCATGGTATATTTCTCATCAGTGTAGGCTTTCAAAAATCATTATATCAGACAATGAAAAATGATATTTACCTAGGCGTTTATATTTCACCCTCACATTTTAAATATTTCCCAACACAAAATCTTGATTTTAATCTTATGGAGGCTTTAGTTTTATTTCACTCAAGCGGTGAAAAACTTTATTCCTATGCAGCTCCTTGAAATAATTTGTCACTATAAAAAAATTATCAAATGACAATATGAACCATAAAACATGGGCCCACCATTCATACACCAACCTTACCTGGGAGACCATCTGACATCTCAAATCTAATGAGAAAATGGAAATAGTAAATAGTGATACGCGATGATGAGAACATGTCATCGCATATTGCTAATGTGTTGAGAAAAAGTTCCTTCGAATTCACGATGGGCAATGGGAAACACAATAACATCTCTCCATCGCCAATGTGATGAGGGAAAAGATAGAGCAAACATCGATGGGTGAAATACAAAAAATTCCTCACTTTGATGCTTCCTCCCAGCTTTTAAGATCACGAAGAACAAATTGTAGCTTCATGTTCAAATTTTAATCATCACTGGGTCGTTTTTCTTGGTGTAGGGGCATTTTTCTTGTTGTAGGCACCCGAAAAATGGTCATAACAATGATGAAAGTGTTCCCAACACATGTGGATAAGTCTAGGAATCATTTGGAAGGTGAAAAATATCATTTGCAGCACAATACAACTTCAGAAGTCTACCCTAGAGCCAAAAACATGATTACATTCTTCATTTTGCAGCCATTAAAAACATGAAACTTTCCTCAAATCCTCCTCCATATGGCACATTTTAACTACAGCACCCAAGTATACAACCATCATTGATTTGATTCTATATTTTCCATTCAAAATGGAGATGAGCAATGCCTACCATGAAAATCCCATCAACTTCCCTAGCCAATGAGAAGCGAGAAATAATTTCACTTTATAGTGAACATTTCATTTTATTTTTATTATTCAAACTTGTTGCTCACGTTCCTTTAAATCAAAACCATTGCTTGGAAGAAACCATTGTTGATTTATTTGGAAAGAAAAGATACCAATTAGCAGTGGGCGATGGACACAACAACCATCACTCAAAATCTCTCGTTAAAAGGGAGATGTGCAATGGAACACTCTTTTAATGATTTTTTATAAGGTTCAAAGTTACCTCAAACTCATACAAACCATTGGGCATCGCTGATTTGAATCAACAAGAATTAAACTTGCATTTCCTCCAAAACATTTGAAATACATTTTAGGTTTTCCCTAAATGCATTTTTCACATTTGCATATTTTTTAAAATATTCAAAAATATTTTAAACATAAGCATTTAAAACTTTAGAAAAATGCAAATTTTAATTATGCCTGTAGGCCAAATCATGAAATTTAACTACCCACAAATAGTGACCCTTGGAGCAAAGATTTTTTGTGTGCGGTCACGATCAATTATTTAGAACATGGGTTTTAAAACAAACTTTACCCAACCCTAAAAATTTAGGTACTTCATTTGTAAATTGCCCCTAGGAAATCTTCACCACACCAGAAATGCATTAAAATAATGTATCATCTGACCTTTATTTTTGACAAAAATGGAGCTGGAAATGTTTTAGACCAAAGAAAAGAAATGGGTTATCCTTAAAATTAAAAAAATTGAAACTTTTTGAAACACCAAATTTGGCCCTGTCATAGTTAGAAAATGATTAATTAACCTATCAAAGCTCATCTGAGAAGCATGAAACTACACAGGTGTGTAGAAATTTGACCCAAGAACTCAGTGCAATGAATAAATTGGAAAAATTCATCCTAAGATGCAAGACATTCAATGCCTAAGTAACTCAATCAAACTTTTCTGCAACTATGCCTATCAAAAATATATTGGGGCTCACCAAGTCACCATCTTGAAAAAATACGAAATCATCTCTTGGGAAGCTACCACTAGAAACACTAGTGTGCCATAGAAAAATGGCTCCTTGTCATTTTCATGGCCTCTTAAGTCTTGTTTAATGGTGTTTGATCTATTTTTATTTGATTTTATGTTGTAACATGGCTTGCACATGAAAATTTAGGTACCAAAATTCAAATAATGACATCTTGTGAAGGTGTTGTGAAGTGTTGTAAGACATTTCTACATTCTTATAGACTCTATTTATTGCAATTCACCTAAAATAACCTTTTTATTCACTAATCAAGTCATGTTTTGAAGTGTTGTAAAGTCTTGTAACAAGATTTCATGCTTTTCTAGGCACAACTTCATTATTTATCCCTTTCTCATGCTTTATTTGGTCCCTTTTGTTGGAAATATGTGTCTCAATCTCATAGGCTGAAACCTCTGAAAGAACCAAGTTGGTGTGACATCCATATTGTCTGGTCAACTGGTAGTTTATGTTGGAATGTGGCGACTGATCATGCTATATTGTATAGCCCATGGTATACTATACACCCCAACATGTATCCTTGTTGGGGTCTGGGGCCGGGCTGGGCCCTGGGCAGGGATTCGGGGGCAGTAGCCCCCAAGAAAAATTTTCCTCCTATTTTTTCACGTCATCATGGAAAAAGGGAAATTTTTGATTTTGTAGAACCCAAAATCTAGAAGCTTCTAAGCTTGTTAAAAAGGGGTTCGAATGGGTATTTTAGTATGATGAAAAACATGATTATTTGCAAGATTGTAATAAGTTTTACACTGGATAATAAAATTATTGGATGGCTGCGGTTTGGTGGATGTAGCCCAGATTGGGTGAACCACATTAAATCTTTGTGTTATGATTTATTCAGTGTGTGTTTTAGTTTCTCTATTTATTAATTAAATCTGCATTTAATTGTTAGATATCTACCATCTCTAACCCTAACAAGTGGTATCAGAGCGGGTTGTGTTTCGATTATCGTCTGTAGGAAGGTCTCAAGGCTGAGTGGGAGTCTCACGATTGAGTGGGAGCAATGGAAGACGAGGGTAAGAAGGTTGAGAGGTTTTATGGGAAGAACTATCAGTTATGGAAGATGCAGATGGAGGACTATCTCTATCAGAAGGATTTATGGCGGCCATTGGAAGGGAAAACCAAGAAACCCACAACAATGTCTAATGAGGACTGGGAGATCTTGGATAGAAAAGCTCTTGGCATTATTCGTTTATGCCTAGCACAATTGGTGGCATTCAATATTACAATAGCAAAGACAACTCAAGAGTTGATGAAAACCCTGACAAAGTTATATGAAAATCCTTTCACTTCGAATAAGGTATTTCTTATGAAGTATTTATTTAATATGAAAATGGTAGAAGGTGGGTCAGTTACTGATCATTTAAATGAGTTAAATATGATCACCAGTCAATTAACTTCTATAAAAGTAAACTTTGATGAAGAAGTTAGAGCTCTTTTGATTCTGTGTTCTTTGCTTGAAAGTTGGAATAGCTTGGTAATCGCTATTAGCAATTCTATTTCTGGTTTGAATACATTGAAATTTGATGATGTTGTTGGTATTATTTTGAGCGAGGAAATCCGTAGGAAAACCTTAGGTGGAACATCCACATCAAGTAGTGCTTTGAATGCAGAAAGCAGGGGCAGAACAAAGGAGAGAGGAAACAATTCTGGAAATCATGGGAAGTCACGAGGAAAATCAAAGGACAAAAGGTCCCAATCTAGAGACAAGAGAGATTGTCGGTATTGTGGTAAGTCAGGTAATTTGAAGAAAGATTGTTGGTCTCAGAAAAATAAAGGAGACAAAAAGGAAGGAAGTAAAGAGGAAAATGTGGTAAGTAATAAATCTGATGAGGATGCTTTGATTCTTTCCCTTGATAATGTTGATGATTCTTGGGTGTTAGATTCAGGGGTTTCATTTCATGCTACCCCCCATAGAAGTTGTTTTCTTCACTATGTCCAAGGGGATTTTGGGCTGGTTTATTTAGGAGATAACGAACCCTGTCAGATTGTTGGAAAGGGAAGAATCAAGATTAAGTTACAAAAGGGGAATCATTGGCTACTACGTGAGGTAAGGCATGTTCCAAAGTTAAGCAAAAATTTAATTTCAGTAGGGCAACTAGATGATGAAGGTTGTGTTACATTTAGTGATAAAAATTGGAAAGTGACAAAGGGTGCCTTAGTGGTAGCAAAAGGTTTGAAAGTAGGCACCTTATATCTTTGTACAGGTCATACTGTTCCTTCTACTTTAATTATTACAGAAAAAGATCAATGTTCAGGAACAGTTGTTGTAGTTCAGCAGGTAGAAGATCATACAATTGTTGTGGACTCTAAATCAGCACTGCGGCATAATAGACTTGGGCATATGAGTGCAAAAGGTATGAAAGTACTTCATTCAAATAATGTTTTACTAGGTCTAAAATGTGTTAATATGGATTTCTGTAGAAGATGTGTCTATGGAAAACAAAAGAGATTAAGTTTTCTCCAAGATGGGAAGCAAAAGAAAGATGAGAAATTGGAGGTTGTGCATATGGATGTATGGGGACCAGCTTAGGTATCTTCTCTTGGTGGCTTTCTATATTATGTTACATTCATTGATGATGCAACTAGGAAGGTATGGATTTATTTCCTTAGGTAGAAATCTGATGTTTTTGAAACTTTTAAAAAATAGAGAAGCTTGGTTGAGAATGAGATGGGTAAAAAGTAAAATGTCTCAGATCTGATAATGGTGGTGAGTATTGCAGCAAAGAGTTTGAAGATTAGTGTTCCTCTAATGGTATTCATAGATAGAAAATGGTTCCAAGGAATCCATAGGAAAATGGAGTGGCTAAGTGCATGAATAGAACAATAATGGAGCATGCACAGACTATGAGATTGCATGTTGGGCTTCCTTTAAAAATGTGGGTAGAGACTGTAAACACTGTTGTTTATTTAATTAATAGAGGTCCCTCAAATCCTTTGGGTTGTGGTATTCCAGAGGAAGCACAGAAAGGTAAGAAGGTGATTTATTCTTCTCTCACAACCTTCAGTTGTGAAGCATTTGCACATGTAGATTATGAAAATAGAACCAAGCTTGATACAAAATCAAAGAAATGTGTATTTGTTGGATATGGCATTGATGAATTTGGTTATAGGCTTTGGGATTTTGAAAATCAAAAAATTGTGAGAAGTAGGGATGCCATATTCAATGAGAAAGTATTGTACAAATATCTATTGTTGTAGCATGAGAAGAAAGAAAATAATTATGCAATGTTGGACGATATTCCAAGCAATGATGTTTCAGTGGTTCCTCATTCTAGGCAACAACAAAAACAACAAATACCACAAACTCCTGTTAGATGATCTTCAAGGATAAGTAGACCTCCAGAAATATTCTCTCCCTCTTTGTATACTATTTTGTTAACTCATGCTGGTGAACCAGAATATTATGATGAAGCTATGCAGGTGGATACCAAGGTTTAGTGGGAGCATGGAATGGAAGAAGAAGTGGACTCCTTGCTGAAAAACCAGAGTTGGGAATTATGCAAGTTGCCTGCAAGTAAAAAGACTTTCCCAATCAAATGGGTTTATAGGTTGAAAGAGGAGGATGAAGGTAAGAAAATATTTAAAGCCAAATTAGCTGTAAAGGGATTTGCACAGAAAAAGGGTATTGATTTTGATGAGATTTTTTCTCTAGTTGTTAAAATGACTTCTATTCGTATTGTTTTAAGTATTGTGGCTGCTAAAGATTTGTATTTAGAACAGCTTGATGTTAAAATAGCCTTTCTCCATGGTGATTTGGAAGAGGAAATATATATGGACCAGCCACAAGGATTTGAGGTCAAAGGTAAGGAGAAACTAGTGTGCAGATTGAAGAAAAGTTTATATGGCTTGAAGCAAGCACCTCGGCAATGGTACTTGAAATTTGATAGTTTTATGGCTGAGCAAGACTATAGTCGGTGTAATTTTGACCATTGTGTTTATTTTAAGAGGTTGGATAATGATAGCTACAATATTTTATGTTTATATGTCGATGACACGCTTGTAGCATGGTCTAACATGGATCACATAAGTGAGCTACAACAACAGTTAGAAAAATCTTTTGCTATGAACGATTTAGGGGCAGCAAAACAAATCTTTCGTATAAAAATTTGTAGAGATAGGAAAAATAGAAAATTGTTTTAATCTTAGGCTAATTATGTTGAAAAGGTGTTGCACAGATTTCATATTGAGAATGCAAAAGCTGTCAGCACACCTTTGCCTAGTCATGTTAAATTGACTAAGGATATGTGTCTAAAGACACAAGAGGAGGAATAAAAAATGTCCAAGGTACCATATGCTTCAGTTGTAGGTAGTTTAATGTATGCTATGGTATGCATAAGACTATATATTGCACATGTTGTAGGAATTGTTGTAGGTATTTGAGTCATCCTGAAGTTGAGCATTGGAATGTGGTAAAATGGATTCTCAGGTACTTGAGAGGTACATCCAATAATTATTTATCTTTTGGGCGCTCTAATATTGATTTAGAAGGCTATGTTGACTCAAATTTGGTAGGGGATATAGATACCAGGCAGAGTACCACAGGTTATGTATTTATAGTTGGTGGGACAGCAGTGAGTTGAATTTATCAATTGCAAAAGGTGGTTTCTTTATCCACCACAGAGGCAGAGTATGTTGCTACAACAGAGGCAGCAAAGGAGATGATATGGCTACAACTTTTCATGGAGGAGTTGGGAAAACAATAGGTTGGAAATTACTTGTTTACAGATAGCTAGAGTGTTATACATCTTGCAAATAATTTTGCCTTGCATTCTAAAACAAAATACATATAGTTGAGATATCATTTCATTTGGTCGGTGTTGGAGGATGGACAAGACAAGCTGGACAAGATACATACAGATGTCAATCCAGCGGATATGTTTACGAAAGTGGTGACAAGGGACAAGTTGAGCTCCTCTTCAGCTTTAGTTGTCCTTCAAGGTTGAATTCAAGTATAATAGAGCAACAAGGTCCAAGGTACTTATTTCCAGTGGGAGCTATAATTGTAGTAGTGTTGTATAGAATCAGTCTCCAAGTGGGAGATTTTGTTGGTGTGGAACCTGATCAGTCTCCAAGTGGGAGATTGTTGGTATGTGGTGACTGATCATGCTATATAGTATAGCCCATGGTATACTATACACCTCGGCATGTATCCTTGCTAGGGTCTGGGGCTAGACTGGGCCCCGATCGGGGGTTCAGGGGTGGCAGCCCCCGAGAAAAATTTTCCTCCTATATTTTTTTTGTCATCATGGAGAAAGGGAAAAATCAATGAAAAAGGAAAAATCTGATTTTGTAGAACCCAAAATCTGGAAGCTTCTAAGCTTGTGAAAAAGGGGTTTGGATGGGTATTTCAGTATTATGAAAAATGCAATTATTCACAAGATTGTAATAAGTTTTACACTGGATAGTGAAAGTATTGGATGGCTGCGGTTTGGTTGATGTAGCCCGAATTGGGTGAACCATGTTAAATATTTGTGTTACGATTTATTCTATGTGTGTTTTAGTTTCTTTTTTTATTAATTAAATCTACATTTAATTGTTAGATATCTTCCATCTCTAACCCTAACAGTTTAGTAACCTTGTGGTTTGTATAGGTCGTTGAGACAATTTTTTTGTCTTTCTGACTGGTGTTATTGCTATGACTTATGGTGTTCATTGTAACCCTCTACCGAGTGGAGATCTCTGGCTAACAGGCCATTCTTATTGGATATCGGGGAGACTCTAGGTGATAAGCGGTGTCGGGGGGAGACTTGGATGTTCGGTATGTCTCATACCGACAAGGAAAGTCTCACTAATAGCTTTGTACACTTGAAATCTTCACAGTAACACAAAGGCTTCTGTGTGAAGTCTTGGCAACGGGTGCTAATCTCACTGAATGCTGATCTCAAGGTGATTTTAATACTTAGTAAGAACTCTTAGCGATGAAAGCTTGTCTTGCCGACAATGTTACACTCAAAGACATCGGGGAGACCCTTGGCCAAAAGGCTTGCTTCGATATGATGTTTCGGCGATAGCAGTAAGTCTTGGCGACTATTGGACATTTTGGAATAACATGATGGTTCGGTATGATCTCTTGGGGAAGGACGATAGTCGTGCCAATGGGAATACTCTTGTCTATGTGACTTTGGAACAACGGTATGATGTCTCATCGAATGGCGATTCTCTCGCCAAAGAGAATGCCGAAGTCGATGAAACTTATGAACTCAGTATAATGTCTTTTCCATATTCAGGACTCTTGGCGATAACTTCAATCAGGTCTTGTGGCATTGCAGAGACACAGTTAGTGTCTCACCAACATGTGAATACATTGTGAACGCCTTTGACCAATTGGGAGACCATCCTATGCGGTGTGTCTTCGACCAATTAGATTAGCCGAATGGGAACCATTGGAAGTTGGTCTATTGTGTCCATTCTATGAGGAAGTTCAATAGACTAGAAGCAACATGGAGATACTCAGTGATTGAAGATTGTGTGCATTTCGATGGTTGCATGAACAGTTGGGTATCAGTTCGATGAATGATTAGTGTGAATTGGATTCTGAATGTATTGTAACTTGAGTGTTTTGTAGCAATTTTGATCATGGTGAATGTTGTTGTAATCTTTGTATGTAATTTTTATTACTATAATACAAAGTGACTTCTCTTGGTGTGGTGGGTTTTTCTCCTGTAAGGGTTTTCCCACATAAATTTGGTGTTCATGTGTTTATGTTATATTCTCTGTTTCTATTATTGCTTTCAAGTGTATCTTAATTGGACTGTAATTGAAAATTTTAAAGTATCTCTTCATTCTTCTCTGAAGTTTTGATGCTAGGTGAGTTGTTTCCGTACTTTAGCTTTCCTTCCAAGTGGTATCCGAGCCTGGCCAGTTTTGTTATCCTTGTGGGTATGTTTGGTTTTTTTGAGTCAAATTTTGTTCAGTGGGAGTCTTGTAGAACTTTGGTAATTCGAGTTACAGGTTAAGATGGCAAGCATGTTAGGAAATATTGAAATAGATAAATTCAATGGCAACAATTTTGAGTTGTGGAAACTTAAAATGGAAGATCTGTTGGTTGATCATGATCTTTGGATTGCTATGTCTAAAGCAAAACCTAAGGGCATGAAGCAAGAGGATTGGGACCTCGCAGATAGAAAATTAAAGGGGTTGATAAGGCTTTGTTTAGCAGACTCTATTTTTCTTAATGTTCATGAAAAAAATATTGTATGCTTTGAGAATGTAGGAGAGAGGATCTGTTGTTGATCATTTGAACACTTTCAACATGTTGATTGCACAGTTAACATCTGTTGGTGTGAATATTGATGAAGAGGATCATTGTATGTTGTTATTGTGTTCTTTTCCATATTCTTGGGATCACCTGGTGATGGCTATTGGGAGTACGACATCCAATTTCAAGATGGAATATGTTGTTGCTTCTTTTTTATCAAAAGAGATGAGAAGGAAATCTTCTGAGATGGAAAAGGAGGCCCTTGTTGTTAGAGGAAGGTCGAAAGAGAAAGGAAAGAAGAAGGACAAGAAGTCTAAATTCAAATCAGAGGGGAGATTAAAGTCTCCTCGTAAGAAGTCCAACGTGAAGTGTTGGAATTGTGGGAAACCTGGTCATGTCCGAAAGGATTGCAAAGAGGAGAAAAAGAAGAAGAAGAAGAAGAAGAATTCTGACAATGATTCTTCTCATAGTGATATAGACACCTTCATTGCAGCTTTGGCTACATAGGCATCAGATGATGTCTGGCAGATTGATTTTGGAGCATCATTCCACATGACATCTCATAGAGACTGGTTCATGAAGTATGAAAAATACAATGGTGGAAAGGTCTATTTGGCAAGTGATTCATCTTTGGAAATTGTTGGTTGTGGAAGAGTCGAAATTCAATTCTCTAATAGAAGAGTGAAGGGAATCAATGATGTTATGCACATACCAAGTCTGGCTCGAAATCTACTTTCTATTAGTAATTTGAATGATATTGGAGTGCAAGTCACATTCTCTGCAAATGGCTGCAAGATGACTAGAGGCTCAATGGTGCTAGCAAGGGGTGCTCAAATTGGTACCTTGTATAAGTTGGATGCACATGTTGTTCAATGTAATAGTGTCTCTGCAAAGTCACATAAATCTACTCATGGAGGAAAAGAGGGAAATGTTCCTGATTCTGTAAACTCTATGGAAGTTAAACTTCTAGTAGAAAAGACTATGCTCTGGCATCATAGGCTTGGCCACATTGGTGAGAAAGGTTTAAATACCTTGAAGAATAAAAACCTGGTTGAGGGGCTTGAAGATTGTAACCTCGAATTTGAATTATGTGAACATTGTATATATGGTAAACAACATTGTGTTTCATTTTATTCCAGTCCTCACAAATCTTCTGGTTTGCTTGATTATATTCATTCTGATGTATTTGGTCCAGTGAATGTTCCTTCTTTGTCTAATTCAAGGTACTATGTATCATTCATTAATGATTATTCAAGAAGAGCATTTGTCTATTTTTTGAAAAGTAAATCAAAAGTGTTCAGTCGATTTAAGGAATTTAAAAACCTTGTAGAAAATTAGACTGGAAGAAAAATAAAATGTTTAAGGACTGATAATGGCGGTGAATTTTGTTTTGATGATTTCAAGAGGTACTGTAAAGATCATGGGATTAAAAGACATAAAACTACACCTTATACTTCACAGCAAAATGGAGTTGTAGAAAGGTTCAACATGACAGTGATGGAGAGAGCACAAAGTATGTTGAGTAGTGCTAGCTTGGAGGAGAAATTCTTGACTGAGGCAGTTGCTACAGCATGTTACTTGATAAATTGTTCTCTGAATTCTACTCTTGTTGAGAAAACACCTTTGGAAGCATGGTCTAGTAAGAAGCCATCTATGAGACATATTGAAATGTTTTTGGCTGAAGGGTATGTGCAGGATCATGATGGGCCAAAAAGTGGCAATATGATAGGTGTGTGGCTAATGACTATTTTTTTACCCAAAATTGATGAAATGAAAAGGGTTTTTAAATTAGATTCTTATCTTTCCAACTATATAAATTATGCTTTATTTTGAATTTAATAAGTAATTATTATTTATTTTCTATTCAAATTATGATAAAAGTCCTGATTGATAGGTTGATTGAAAAAAATCTATAGCTTTCAAACAGTATCACATTTTTTGAATCCAAAACATGTGTCACATTCTATGTTTTTCATACTATAGGATTAAAAAAATAAAAATTGAATTTCATGAATTTTTGACCAAGTTAAGGTGGTCAGACATACGAGTTTTTATATTTTTTAAAAATTTGTAAAAAAAATTCATAATTAATTATTTATTTGGAAATAAATTACAAAAAAATATGTATCACATTGGGGCATGAGTCCTCTACTTATATCTAAAGTCTTATAGAAAAATATTATCATTTTATTGTGTTTAGGGTGGTAAGACAGACACCTACTTTTTATTTTTTCCCTGAAATTTAAGTACCACTGCATTAAAATTTCAAATTTTCACCAAATAGATTTTTATTTTTTTTAAACTAACCTAGTAGTTTAGAAACTAAATTCAATTTTCTATATATTCTATTCTTACATATTTTGGAAATAATATAGATAACTTATTCAATTTTTTATGTCAAGTTGTCTAACTCTGATTTTTCTGAATTTTTTGCCACTTAAGGGCCTATTTTTTCCATGATGATCCTGCACATACCCGGAGGCATATGCACATGTGTATGAGAAAAGATCTAAATTGGAGAAAAAGGTTGTCAAATGTATTTTTATTGGTTATAGTGCATAAAAGGATACAAGCTTTGGAATCCTGATATAAAGAAGGTTCTATTTAGTAGAAGTGTAATCTTTCATGAGCTGAAGCCTTCTACCTTGGATCTACACTCAGAGAAAAAATTAGAAAACAAAAAGGATGTAGTTGAAATTCCTCCTACACCAGATAAAGAGGAATTGAAAATTCAAAATGTACCTGAAACTGAGGAGAGCTCAAGTAGTTTTTAGAGTTCTGACGAAGAAGAACAACCTTAGCCTCAGCAAGTGAGGAGGTCAACTCATGAAAGAAAGTAAGCTGATAGGTATGGGTTCTCTTTGATAGATTTTACTTGTGCCTATGCTTTAATTTCTAGCACTGATGAGCCTAGGACTATGAAAGAGGCATTTAGAATGTCTGATTTAGACTCTTGGTTGGAAGCCATGAATGAAGAAATGGCATCATTAGAAAAGAATGATACTTGGAGTTTGGCGCCCTTTCCTAAAGGCAGAAAGGATGTGGCTATAAATGGGTATTTAAAAAGAAAATAGGTTTGGATGGCAGTGTGGAAAAATACAAGGTGAGGTTGGTTGCGAAGGGTTATTCCCAGGTAGAGGGAATTGATTATGGGAAAAAAAATTGTCCTGTAGCTAAGCTAACATCCATTAGATTTCTTTTGTCACTTCAAGCATCATATAACTTAGAGGTCAAATAAATGGATGTGAAAACAACATTTCTTCATGGTGATCTTGAAGAAGAGATTTATATGTCCTATCCTGAGCAATTTGTGGAAAAAAGTAAAGAGAAACTAGTTTGCAAGTTGAATAAATCTTTTTATGGGTTAAAGCAATCTCCTAGAATGTGGTACCAAAAGTTTGACACGTTTTTTTTTCATTGGGATTTGTAAGATCAAAATCTAATCATTGTGTATATTACAAAGTTGAAAGTGATCAAGTCCTTATTATTGCTCTCTATGTTGATGATATGTTGTTCATAGGCAATAGTAAGCTAATGATTTTTTATCTTAAGTCTTAGTTGTTTGCAAATTTTGAAATAAAAGATCTTGGTGTAGCAAGGTACGTTCTAGGGATGGAAACAACCAGGGATAGGAAGAATAGAAAACTTTGGCTCAGTCAGAGTAAGTATATCAAGATTGTTCTAGAGAGATTTTGCATGACTGATTGCAAGTAGCTAGTTGCTTTAGTTTTGCAGGGAATGAAGCTATCTATTGAAGACTATCCAAAATCTCCTACTGAGATGGAGGACATGACTAGTGTACCTTATGCTAGTGCAGTTGGCAGTCTCATGTATGCAATGGTCTGTACAAGACTAGACATTTCCCAATAAGTGGGAGTACTTAGTCAATTTATGGCTAATCTAGGAAGGACACATTGGGATGTTGTGAAAAGAGTATTCAAATATTTGAAGGGCTCTTCAGAATATGCTTTGTGTTACCATGGGAACTTGGTTGAATCACAGAGGACTCTCAGTATTCGAGGTTATGTGGATTTTGATTGGGTAGGGGGCATTGAGAGTAGAAGATCCACTAGTGGATATATTTTCATGTTGAATGGTGGTGCAGTGAGTTGGATGAGTAAGCAGCAGGCTATATTCGCTTTGTCCACTATAGAGGCAGAATACATGGTAGCAACACATGCCTGTAAAGAAGCAATCTGGTTTAAACGTTTGTGTTCTAATATTGGTTTTGATGCAGGGCAAATAATAATTTATTGTGACAGTCAGAGTGCTATTTGTTTGGCGAAGAATCCTACTTTCCATGCCAGGATGAAATATATAGATGTATAGTACCATTTTGTACGAGATATGGTGGAGGATGGAAAGGTTATTTTGGAAAAAGTTGATACTCTGGAGAATGTTGCAAATGCATTGATGAAGCTAGTGAGCACATACAAGTTCAGGTGGTGTTCCAGTCCGATGGGTCTTAGTGCCCATGAATGTCAGTAGTTTGGTTGTGCTCTTGAGGTGCCTGTGCAATCTTCATCAAGTGGGAGCTTGTTGGAAATATGTGTCTCAATCTCACAGGCTGAAACCTCTGAAAGAACCATGTCGGTGTGACATCCATATTGTCTGGCCGACTAGCAATTTAGTAGCCTTGTGGTTTGTACAAGTCACCGAAACAATGTTTCTGTCTTTCAAACTGGTGTTCGCAGTAACCCTCTGCTGAGTGGAGATCTCTGGCTGATAGGCCATTCTTATCAGATATTGAGGTGACTCTGGGTGACAAGCGATGTCAGGGAGAGACTTGGACTTTCAGTATGTCTCATATTGACAAGGAAAGTCTCATCGATAGCTTTACACTTGGAGTCTTCACGGTAACACAAAGGCTTTGGTATGAGGTCTTGGTGATGGGTGTTGGTCTCACTGAATGTTAATCTTGGGGTGAGTTGAATACTCAGTAAGAACTCTTAGCGATGAAATTTTGTCTTGTCGGTAGTGTTACACTCGAAGAAATCGAGGAGACCCTTGGCCAAAAGGCTTGCTTTGATATGATGTTTCGGCAATAGCGGTAAGTCTTGGCGACTGTTGGACATTTCGGAATAACATGAAGGTTCGATATGATCTCTTGGAAAAGGATGATAGTCTTTCTAATGGGAATACTCTTTTCTATGTGACTTTGGAACATTGGTATGATGTCTCATCGAATGGAAATTGTCTCGCCGAAGAGAATGCTGAAGTCGATGCAACTTGTGAACTCGGTATAATGTTTCGCCGATAGTCAGGACTCTTGGCGATAACTTCAATCGAGTCTTGTGGCATCAGGGAGACATGGTTAGTGTCTCACTGACATGAGAATACATTGTGAATTCCTTTGACCGATTGGGAGAAATCCTACGTGGTGTGTCTTTGACCAATCAGAGAAGCCAAATGGGAACCATTGGATGTTGGTTTGTTGTGGCCATTCTATGAGGAAGTTCAATAGACTAGAAGTGACATGGATATACTCAGTGATTGAAGATTGTGTTTGGTTTGATGGTTGCATGAATAGTTGGATGATCAGTTTGATGAATGATCAGTGTGAATTGGATTTTGAGTGTATTGTAACTTGAGTGTTCTGTAGCAAGGTTGATCATGGTGAATGTTGTTGTAAAATGACATTAGAAAGATAAGTCAGATCTTTGTATGTAATCATTATTATTGTAATACAAAGTGACTTCTCTTGGTGTGGTGGGTTTTTCTCCCATAATGGTTTTCCCACATAAATCTGGTGTTCATGTGTGTATGTTATATTCTTTTTTTTTGTTATTGGTTTCAAGTGTATCTTAATTGGACTGTAATTGAAAATTTTAAAGTATCTTTGCATTCTTCCCTGAGGTTTTGATGTTAGGAGAGTTGTTTCCGCACCTTAGCTTTCCATACAGCTTTATGCCCTCATATGTCTTAATTAAGTGTACTTTTAAATGTAAGTCTGACAAACAACATTAAATACAACTTAATTCCTGACACCCATTTTTAGGTCCTAGGTGAGACCCATTCGCAATGGGTGGTGAATGAGTCCCCCTTGGCTCCAAATTCAAAATTTTTAAATTTTCCTTTTGGGTTTTTATTTAAAAACACTTGGTGTCGGCCTATGATGGGGTATGAATGATTAACTAAGGCACAAGTGTGTATAAATATGTGAATTTCACCTCATTTTATGTCCCCAAAATTCTCTCATGCATTCACCCATTCATCAAACTCACTCAAGCATTCAAGCATTTACATCATCAAGTTAAGCATAAATCAATCATCTTGGAGCAACCATTGACATATCTTCAAACTTCTCCAACAAGGGTTTGATATATCAAATAGAAAGGTTAGAAAAGGTATCCATATCCCATCAAAGTCATTCAAGGTGTCTCAAGCCCTATTTCAAGCTTGGAGAGAGTCTACAGGTTGAGTTTTGCATATTTAGATCAGGGGATTCTTCAAAAATAGAATTGTAGATCATAAGCCATAGAATTCTATCCAAAATTCTCTATTTTCCAAAAGAGGACTCATTCACCATTGATGGAAAATTAGTCCCATTTCTAGCACTTTTGCATTAGGTTAGAAGGCATTCCTTAGTCTAAATTTTCATTAATTTTTTAGCATTTAAATGCATCCACACACACACTTCACACCCCTTTTTCCATTTCTTCTAATGAAAACATAAGCATTTTTGGCCCACCTTTCTCCTTCTAGGTAAAAAACTCTAGGAGTGATAGAAAGCAAGTAGGCACTGCCAAAATTTATGTTTCAACTGGATCATTTAGGTCCATTGAGCATGTGTGCAAGAGGTATTTCCTTCAATCCACATTTTTCACAAGATATTAGTGGTCAAAGTTGACCTCCCTAAAACATTCTAGAAATGCAGATGTAAAAACAAAACAAACTGCATTTCTTTTGACCTCGTAAAAATATCAAACTTGATCATGTGGATTTGAAACTAGAGCTAGGAGTATATGAGTATGAATGGAATATAGAGCACCAATCCATTTTCCACAATGATCATTCAGCTGTGAAATACCCACCCGAACAAGAAGCTACTTCGTAGGCCTAAGAATTTGCAAACAACAAAATAGTCCTAGAACCCTCCATATTTTCTTTTCAAAACTTTAACAAAACCTATCACAAGAGGTTGAAATTAGACATACATGTTCACATATGACAAATGAATATACTCACTAAGATATTTGGCATGAAAGAAAATAGGCTTTGAATTATGACCTTCATAAGTAGGTTATTGGGGCATATTTTTAGGTGCATTTTTGAGTGTGCAAATCAAATTTTCACAACATGGGAACTTAAAATTTTGCATATTTGAAGGTTCCATCAAGATGGATTGATGAGATCTTCATTTAAATTACTTGCATGGAAGTGATGTTAAGTGGGAAAAAAATAACCACTAGGAATGAGAAGTGGCGAATGTTTCACATGAGTATGTGTTGGGGACAACCCACAAGAAGCGATTGTTTATTCTTCTTTTTCTTTTAATTAGAAATGGAAATGCAATCATAACTACCCCTCAAAATAGTCATTAATTATTGTATTGTCATAATCATGTTGAAATCATTTTTTTTTTTACTAACTAATTATTCGATGAAGTAGTGGTTACCATTCTTTCCAAGAATCAATTTTTTTTCAAGAATTTTTTACCATTAGGTTAACATGTTTTAAATATTTATACTTTTGACATTTTTGGGGTCTAGAAATTTTGATCCCCCTTGCACTATGTGCATCAGTGAGTGTTGATTATAATCAAAGGATCAATTTTGTACTTTTGATATTTTTTTGTGAATATTTCTTGTTTGTTTGCAATGGATTTTTGAATATAATGCTAAAATTTATGTATAAGTTTGTGAGCTTAGATGAGCATTTGAATATTCCTTCCCTTTGAGGATGTGTCGTTCATTGGTATTTTATTCAATTATTTATAGTGAATGTTAAGTTGCAAGCGAGTTGAGTGAACAAGCTCTTAATAATCTGGTCTATGAGTACGATATTTATTATTTTCCAGTCTACATTTCAACAATATTAGTATTTTAGAATCATTTCTTATTGCAACTATTTACATGGCTGTAGATAGATATTATTTATCCTTTCATGCTTTCTACTTAAAAGTATACCCCCATTTACTTGTATTTCAAAAAATCTAAAATTTTATCAAACGAGGGAGTCGTACCTCAATTAAAATTCAGAGGAAGATCACCAATGCAATGGTGATCTCTCCAACTATTATTAATATTTTTTTTCCTCTTATTGGGAAAAATAGACTCAATTTTTATTAATTTTTAAATGAAAAATCTATTAACCAACGAATGAGAATTTGTTGAATGGATATGTTTTTCTTCACTATTGCCAATCTAAAGATGTAATTCCAAGTAATTTTACAAAGCCATTGTTTAGTGCAAAATTCTCCATATTCATATCAATAATTATTTGTAACTTGATACCATTGAGGGGAAATGTGCATGTTAATGATACCACCTAGTGCCTAAATCCATATTTAATTCCTCAAATGAATAAGCAAGTCTTAGTACACATAACATAAGACCTCTAGGAATAAGTAAGTCATCTAGTTTTATTTAAATCTTAACAGGAATAACATAAGACCTCTAACCATTATTGACTTTGTTATGAATAATGTAAGACCTATAGGCATATTGTAAAATTCTCCACTTTGTAAATCATTCACTTGTAAAAGAATTACATTCTATAAGTCTATAGGCACTATGTGATGCACTTGGGTGGGGCTAATTTGAGGAGACCTAGGATCCAATATTATTTTTCATAATACCTCAATGTATTTTTAAAAAAATTGGATTTTAGATTATGATGAATTTCGTGTAGTCAATAATAGATGATTTTCATCATAGTGTAAATTTGTGTCCCTATATATCATTGTCAAATAAGACCTATGCTACTAGGATACTTCATTTTTCTCTTATCGAAATTGACATGTGATTCCCCCTATTAACATTAAGGGTTAGTGTTATAATTTAATGTTATTACATTTCATACCATTGTAGCTTACATTGTTCTAATATAAATTTATAAAACCTTATTTTATAAAGCATATACCATTTAATAATTAATAATTTAATAAATTATTAATTATTAACTATTTATCATTTATTTATTTTGAATAGGTGTGACTAATACCCCTTAGATATTCTTTCACCCTTTCTCTTATATTTAAGGAAGTTCTTTCCCATTTGAGAGGGTAAGAATTCATATATTTATGGTGAATTATATCACTATGCATAGAAGGTATTGTGGGCCATGTGGAAGTAGGTAGAAGAGTGTTTGTAAGTTTAGTCTATTTTAAATAAACTTTTTTTATAAGTGTTTTAATATAATTATTACTTATATAATTTTTCACCCAAAAGGGTTTCCCCCATGTATATATTCTATAATTTGTAAAACCTATGCTTATGTTATTTATAGGCTAAACTATGTAGGGGCATACCTCTTCATCCTAATTAAGAGCTATTAGTGTATTAACTAATATTTATGTTATAGTTAAGCATGCCACAAGTGCTTATCCTTATGAATATAGTATATACTTAAAAATATATCATATTAGGATCATAACATCCCCATACACCTTAAGAAAAGAATTTCCCTCAAAGACTAGAAAACATAAAATATTTTGTATTAATTGTTCATCATTCCATATTGGATCTTCAATTGGAAAATTCTTCCGCTTCATTAGGAATTTTGAGGTGGCTCTATTTTCCAATCTGATTTTAGAAATTCCATGAAATTTTTGTATGTTTTGCATGAATAATATTTTTATAATATTATTAATGGAAATTAGATGAGAGAGTCCACAAAATATAATTTTTTAAGTTGTTTATCCACAACAAGCTAGATTACACCATTTTTTTTGTAGCCCCACAATGAACTCCATTAATATTTTTGCCCAATGTTGTATTGGAATTCCTAATATTTATAAGAGGCCTAGAGTCTTTATTTTTTCCCTTTTTTTTGTTGGAATATAAAATGTTCTACCATATTTTTTCTTGATATTTAGTTTAATACCTTCCCAAAAGAATTTTTTCTTTATAGGATAATAGGTATGAACAAATATTCTATAGTATCTTGTTGTAGTGTAGAAAATTGTGTGCTCTTAGAGATGGTACAATTTCACACTTAATTTGGACCTATTTTAGTACACCCTTGCATTTATGATCATTTAAATCATCATTAATAAGTCCCTATGACCCTTTATTTTAGATCTCAGGGAATATTTTGAAAAAAAATCACAAAAAAATCATCAAAAGCATTCAATTCTCTAACAACTCGACATTTACTCAACCTGAAAAAGTTAGGGTGGGACCTATATGCCACAAGTGGCATATGAGTCCCGTGTGACCCCTTTTTAGGGTTTGAGTGGGAAATTAAGGTTTTCAATTCAAATTTTTTGTTGATGTCAACATTTGAGATCTAATAAATGGTAAATTATATGAAGTGCCTATATAAACAAGGTTTCAAATCATTATTTTCATCTAGAGAAATCAATTCAAGGTCTAATCATTCATTATCAACTTAAGCACTCAAGCATACTTTCAGAAGAGTATTCAAGGGAAAGTAGCAAGCAAAGTTGAAGTCTTGGAGAAACATTATAGTGTTTTTACAGGCCTTCAAGCTCACTTTCATTCAAGATCTAGGATTGTCAAGGATTGATGATAGTTTCCTATAGCTAATCATGATGGATTCTAGGTTGGGGAGATGCAACTAGCCATCAAGCCAAGTGTAATGACTTCTTTCCTAAGTGATTCCATCCTCCATTATCACTCTACTTTCAACCTAAAGGAAGGTACATACATCATTATGACTTATTAGGGTGATTAGAGATCTCCCAAAGTGATTCATCTTCATGCTTCACTTATGCATCTCATTCTAGGACATTATAATAGGGTTGCATTGCATTTTAGATTCCCTAATATTAGAGGCACTTAAGATTAGGGTTTGTATTCACATTTACTTTCAAGATCCATTGTTTCTATTAAGATTTAATTAATGAAATAGGGGTTTGACCAAGGCAAAGCCCCCATAAGAAAATCAATACATCATTCTATTTTGTAGGCTTGTTAACAGGTTCAAATTTGGAAACAAAGTTAGAAAGAAAGCACAAAGACAGAAGAATAGATTCAGGCCCTAACTTTCTAAAAAATTAGAATGAGACTAATGCGCCACTTGTGGTGTATGAGTCCTAGTATAGCATATTTTCTAGGTTTTAGAGGATTCAAACTTGTCATTGCCAGATTCTAGTTTCTACCCAAAAACCCTAATCTAGGACTAAATCACCCAGCCTGGTATATGAGTCTCAGCGTGCCTTAAAATCAACATTTTTTAGGATATCAAATCTTCATCCAAGCCTCTTCAAATTTCCAAGTGCACATTTTTACTTTCTCAATTTACTATTCCGATTTGAATTCATTTATAGGTCATTTGTTTAAGTTTAGTATATCATTAGGTTTTATCATTAGGTCTTGCATGTTACTAGTCTTTCCAAGCTCTAGCTTGATGGTGAACCCCCTTTATACCTTTAATTACACCTTAGGATACCTGATTGTAGATTCTTTTCTCTCATTTCCATCCTTCAATTGAGATCTCTAAGGTTTCCTTGAATTAAATGTGTAGGAAATTAGTTGTTTTATCTCTTAAACATAGAGCAACTATTTTCAACCTTCACTTGTTAGACCCAAAAACAATCTTTTCTTAGTGTCCATATTGACACATTTAAGTGACACCAAATGTCTTGCGTATTGTACTTGTATTGAATCCTAAAGACACATTTGAATTGTTTCAAGTATAGATTTTTTGTTCTACCAATTCATTAGCAATAGGAATATGAATCCTATCTTTATGAGTGATTTTATATAGCTTCTTGTAATGTGAGCACATTATCCATGTATCATCCTTTTTGTTAAGAATAGGCATAGGTGATAAATATGATTTTTTTATTATGAACAATGATTCACGGTATTAATTTAACGTCTTGATTATGGTCTCAACATAGAGGTACAAACTTGGATTCTTGAAATATTATTGGTGGTGTTGAGTAATCCTTTGAATTTTCATTTGATATTGAGTTATCATATCTTGTTCTTCTATAAAATGTAATTGTGACCCTATATTATAACAACCTTTATGATTAATTTCTCCATCCTATATGAGCTGATGATTTAAATTAGGGGTGATTTTAATCCTAGAAGTTCGTAATTTTTTCCATGTATCCTAAAACCCATGGATAAGTGATCCGGTGGACATTTTTTAGTGAAATTGAAGTGTCTCGTTTCTCTCCAGAATCTACACCATCAGAAAGATCTCAGCGTCCTGGTTCCAACGCAACTTGAACGGAGCAAAAAGGAGTCCGTTTGCACGAGTTAGGGCCGGTCAAACCTTTGGTCAAACTGGAATCAGGGGCATCCAGGAAGCGAAAAAAATGGCGTTGTCAAAAATCAATGAAACTGGCGTCATCGCGAAGAGCTCGTCGCAAGCTTTCCAACGCAACTCGTTTCGTCGAAATCCGACATCCGAGGCACAAGATACAGCTGGTCAAAGTTTCAGGTTTGACTTGTGCCCTAAAGGTACAGTGATGACGTCATCATCCGTACAGCTGACGTCAGCAGTCCGTACGAATCCGCAGTGGACCAATCGGGAGCTGACACGTGGCATTCCGTACGGTCCGTACATGTCGACGTGCGTGACGATGTGGCAGGTGACGTCAGCATGGTCGACGTATGGGGCGTTGACACGTGTCCTCCGTACACATAGTCAGCATTTGCGTGGCACACAGGTGGCAGTGACGTGTTTCTCTCAGCCAGTCATATTCTGCCACGTGGCAGTGCAGTCAGTGTCAATGTGGAAGTCGAGTTGGAGTGTCTAGCGAGTCGTACTGTGACACGTGGATGCACAGTCAGCAAATACGTGTCGTCGTCAGCAAACTAGCATTCGACATGTGGCCCTTCTTTAACTCTCAGTTCTGTTGCGGGTTCGTTGCGCGGTTCAGCAAAATAGGCGACCGCAGTCGAACCCCTAACCTCTCAAGTCCGAGAATTTCGGCCGACCGTTCCACCAAAATACCGACGCCTATCTATATAAGGAAACGGGTTTGTTTTGTTGATTTAAAATCTGGCAATGGCTATTAAAAGCCAGCGGCGGGGGTTGAACCCCCAACCGCCGGCCCACCAAAAGCATTACGGGCCAACACACCACCGATGTCGTTTGGATATGTGATGTGTTTGTTTTATTTTATTGTATAATCCAGCCCGAGGCTTTAACAAAAAAGCCTATTTCTATTGTAAACCACCTAACTAATAGCCTTCAAATGGCTATGAACTAAATTTTAAATAAAACAAACAAACAAAAGCCCGAAAGAAATAAGTAGAAGGGGTTAATTAGGATTATTTAATAATCCTAATAAGGGAGATAGGATATAAGGTGGTTATTTACAAGATATTATGCAAAAATATGAAAGATTTTTATGTAATTGGAGAGATAAGGTGAATATTTGCAAATCAATTGGTTAAAGGCCAAATTGAGCAAATTCTTTGTATAAAAAGGGGGCTTGAGGTGAGCGTAAGATCAAGTTTTTTTTTCAGGTTGAAGTCTTGATGCTGAGATTGAGAAAGAGAGGTCTTGTTGAAGAATTTTCAAGCCATTGTTGAATGTCGGAGCCCTGTTATGCTGCCGAACTGATGGTCTTGGTGCATCATTGTAATCGATTTTGGAGTTAATCGGATCGGTCTCTCTATTGGAGTGGACCCGGAGATGTAGTCACATTCTGTGACGAACTCCGTTATCAAGCGTTGTTTGCACTTCTCTTCTTCTCTCTCTTTCTGTTTCTCATTTCCTTCATTTATGTTATAATCACCTTGTTAATTCTTTTCATTCTGTTATTTCCTTAAGTTAATTTCTATCTAATTAACTTGAAATAATCATTGTAAAAGAATTGTAAAAGTTAAACATTTCAATACCGCAATCTAGTCTAGATCCTATACAGATCAAGTTGGTATCAGAGCACAGTTTGACTAGTATTGCAGTAGTTTTTCTTTTTGAATGCTAACGAGATCTAGGATTCAGAAGGGTGAAGGCAAGCTCGAAGACTTTAATCCTGAGATCGGGAAGCGTAGATCATTTCCAAAGATGTCAGTTTCTGGAATGGAGGTTCCTGAAGAAATCAGTGAGCAGGAGTTTCGAAGAGCATTCCTTGAGATGAAGGCTAAGGTGGATATTCTTTTTCAGGAGAGACAAGAACGGAAGGCACGTGAAGAAGGTTCGTCAAAGCAAGAAGATCGCAAAGACATGAAAGGGAAACATCATGAAGATGGTGGCAAGAAACCAAATCATCCCTTTTCTTCTTCTCCTCCCTCTTCTCCTTCTCCTTCTTCTCCATCTTCTCCTCATTCTATTTCTTCTAATCCTTTCAAGAGTGGGTATAAACCTAAAATAAAACTGGATGTAAAATTTGATTTGCCTAAATATTGTGGAGAACTTAATGCTGAGAAATTGGATGATTGGATACAACAAATAGAGGTCTACTGTAGAGTCCAGAACCTAGTTGATGATGTTGATAGGATCCAATTGGCTACTCTTCGTTTAGGTGGTACAGCCTTAACCTGGTGGGAGAGTAGGTCTAAGGCAGAAGTTTCACAACATGGTAGAGTCAGTTTAACTTGGGCAGAGTTTATTAATGCTCTTAAGAAGCAGTTTTATCCCTTAGGACATATGCAGCAATTAATGATGGATTGGCAAATGTTTAGGCAAGGGAAAGGTCAAACTGTCCAAGAGTACACCCATGAATTCAGGAAAAGGGCTATTGCTTTGAATGTTCCTTTGTACACTCAAGACACGTTGTTGAAGTACATAGGAGGTCTACATTCCTACCTTAGGCATTCTATCCTGGTTTTGAACCCTTGTAACTTAGATGAAGTGTCTGTTCAAGCAACACACTTAGAGTCAAGGGGTAAAGGATCTTTTATTGATAATGATGTAAAGAAATCTTCTAAGAATGTAGAGACAGGGAAAGGAAAGAAGGCAGCTACAATCAAGAAGGATGAGAAACTTTCTTGCACTCATTGTGACAAGGAAGGTCATGATGAAAATCACTGCTGGAAGTTGCATCCCTGAGGCCTAAGTGGGCTCAAAGACGTAATCAGAAACAGAAGGGTAAGGATAAATCCATGAATGTTGTTATGGATCTTGGCTCAGATTCAGATGATGAGACTAAGATAACAGCGATGGGGTTAAAAGGTAAAGCTCCTATTTTTGGTGTTTCTGTTGCTAGTTGTGCTTCTTCTTCTACAGTTAATGATTTCTCTGAAGATGCAAAAAGGAATGAGTTGTTTCATTTAAGGGTTATGGCTAAGAACAGTAAAATTGATGCACTCATAGATAGTGGATCTCAGGTGAATTTAATTTCAGAAAGTGTTGTAAATAACTTGGGAATAAAAACTACACCACATAAGAGACCTTATCCACTAGGCTGGATTTGTGAAAATGATAAGTTGCAAGTAACAAGACAATGCATCTTAAGATTCACAATCACTAGTAAATTTATGGATGAAGTTCAGTTTGATGTAGTTCCACTGGATATCTGTGGGATAGTGCTTGGTAGCCCTTATCTTTATGATCGAAAAGCAATCTTCTGCAGGCAACAAAATCATTATCACTTGTTTAAAGATGGCATTCAGTACATAGTACATTCTCACAGGATTAAGACTGATCAATCTTTTGCAAACACAGGGCAGTTAAAGAGGGTAATTAATGCAAGTAAAGAGTTAACTCTTATGTCTGTCAGTACAGGTGATTCTACACTTGAACTTGGAGTAGCTAACCAGGGTCAGATGTTGCAGGATGCACTTGCAGTACAGCATGAGAAAAAGATAATTGAAAGCATTGATGGATCCTTGGGTAAAAATGTTCCTGTTGTAAAGGATCGTATTGTTGTTGACTTATTTTCTTTCATTTCTGCATTGATGTTCAGCTTGATGCTAGTCAATTTTTGTTGGTTAGTGGCTACGACATTTGATGTAGAAGCTTATGGAAGTGATAAAGTTATGTTTATGATCAACAATATTTCTGCAGTCTTCATTGTGCTTGTGAGCCAGGTTTTCAGATGTACAGAGGATACAGGACAAGTGGGGAGGCCAAGTCCTCACTTATAGTCAGAGTAAATGCCACTTTTGGAGGTCCAAAAGGTCTTGATGAGGAGGCGATCGGTGGACATTTTTAGTGAGAGTGAGAGGTATACCGTTTCTCTCGAATCTGCACCATCAGAGAGGAAAGATCACCGATCTTGGACCAGCGCAGCGAAGCTGGAGCAAAAGAAGTCGTTTACGCAGTTAGGGCAGTCAAACCGGTCAAAGTGGAATCGAGGGCATCTAGGAGGCGAAAAATGGCATTGTCAAAATCAATGGCCCGAAGCGTCATCGCGAAGGCACAAATGTAAACTTTCCAGCGCCAACTCGTTTGGTCGAAATCCGACATCCGGGGGCACAGAATCACGGTACGGTCAAAGTTTCAGAACGTATAAAAGTCACCGATGATGGCGTCATCATCCGATGCAGTGGCTGTCGGCATTCACGTCTGAATCCAGCGATGGACCAATGCGGGGGTGACCGCGTGTGGCGTCCGTCACGGTGGAATTGTCGGCGTCGTGGCGATGTGGCGGTGGCCGTCGGCATGAGTGCGGCGTATGGGGGCGTTGACCGTGTCCTCATTACACATAATTCATTTCGCGTGATGTAGCACCGCAATTGTGATGGCGTGTTTCTCTCAGCCAGTCATATTCTGCCACGTGGCAGTGCAGTCAGTGTCAATGTGGAAGTCGAGTTGGAGTGTCCAGCGAGTCGTACTGTGACACGTGGATGCACAGTCAGCGAATACGTGTCGTCGTCAGCAAACTAGCATTCGACATGTGGCCCTTCTTTAACTCTCAGTTCTGTTGCGGGTTCGTTGCGCGGTTCAGCAAAATAGGCGACCGCAGTCGAACCCCTAACCTCTCAAGTCCGAGAATTTCGGCCGACCGTTCCACCAAAATACCGACGCCTATCTATATAAGGAAACGGGTTTGTTTTGTTGATTTAAAATCTGGCAATGGCTATTAAAAGCCAGCGGCGGGGGTTGAACCCCCAACCGCCGGCCCACCAAAAGCATTACGGGCCAACACACCACCGATTCCGTTTGGATATGTGATGTGTTTGTTTTATTTTATTGTATAATCCAGCCCGAGGCTTTAACAAAAAAGCCTATTTCTATTGTAAACCACCTAACTAATAGCCTTCAAATGGCTATGAACTAAATTTTAAATAAAACAAACAAACAAAAGCCCGAAAGAAATAAGTAGAAGGGGTTAATTAGGATTATTTAATAATCCTAATAAGGGAGATAGGATATAAGGTGGTTATTTACAAGATATTATGCAAAAATATGAAAGATTTTTATGTAATTGGAGAGATAAGGTGAATATTTGCAAATCAATTGGTTAAAGGCCAAATTGAGCAAATTCTTTGTATAAAAAGGGGGCTTGAGGTGAGAGTAAGATCAAGTTTTTTTTTCAGGTTGAAGTCTTGATGCTGAGATTGAGAAAGAGAGGTCTTGTTGAAGAATTTTCAAGCCATTGTTGAATGTCAGAGCCCTGTTATGCTGCCGAACTGATGGTCTTGGTGCATCATTGTAATCGATTTTGGAGTTAATCGGATCGGTCTCTCTATTGGAGTGGACCCGGAGACGTAGTCACATTCTGTGACGAACTCCGTTATCAAGCGTTGTTTGCACTTCTCTTCTTCTCTCTCTTTTTGTTTCTCATTTCCTTCATTTCTGTTATAATCACCTTGTTAATTCTTTTCATTTTGTTATTTCCTTAAGTTAATTTCGATCTAATTAACTTGAAATAATCATTGTAAAAGAATTGTAAAAGTTAAACATTTCAATACTGCAATCTAGTCTAGATCCTATACAGATCAAGTGGTATCAGAGCTTTAGGGTGACTTTTATTGCAGTAGTTTTTCTTTTTGAATGCTAACGAGATCCAGGATTCAGAAGGGTGAAGGCAAGCTCGAAGAATTTGATCCTGAGATCGAGAAGCGTAGAACATTTCCAAAGATGTCAGTTTCTGGAATGGAGGTTCCTGAAGAAATCAGTGAGCAGGAGTTTCGAAAAGCATTCCTTGAGATGAAGGCAAAGGTGGACATACTTTTTCAGGAGAGACAAGAACGGAAGGAACGTGAAGAAGGTTCATCGAAGCAAGAAGATCGCAAAGACATGAAAGGGAAACATCATGAAGATGGTGGCAAGCAACCAAATCACCCCTTTTCTTCTTCTCCTCCCTCTTCTCCTTCTCCTTCTTCTCCATCTTCTCCTCATTCTTTTTCTTCTAATCCTTTCAAGAGTGGGTATAAACCTAAAATAAAACTGGATGTAAAATTTGATTTGCCTAAATATTGTGGAGAACTTAATGCTGAAAAATTGGATGACTGGATACAACAAATAGAGGTCTACTGTAGAGTCCAGAATCTAGTTGATGATGTTGATAGGATCCAATTAGCTACTCTTCGTTTAGGAGGTACAGCCTTAACCTGGTGGGAGAGTAAGTCTAAGGCAGAAGTTTCACAACATGGTAGAGTCAGTTTAACTTGGGCAGAATTTATTAATGCTCTTAAGAAGCAGTTTTATCCCCTAGGACATATGCAGCAATTAATGATGGATTGGCAAATGTTTAGGCAAGGGAAAGGTCAAACTGTCCAAGAGTACACCCATGAGTTCAGGAAAAGGGCTATTGCTTTGAATGTTCCTTTGTACACTCAGGACACGTTGTTGAAGTACATAGGAGGTCTACATTCCTACCTTAGGCATTCTATCCTGGTTTTGAACCCTTGTAACTTGGATGAAGTGTTTGTTCAAGCAACACACTTAGAGTCAAGGGGTAAAGGATCTTTTATTGATAATGATGTAAAGAAATCTTCTAAGAATGTAGAGACAGGTAAAGGAAAGAAGGCAGCCACAATCAAGAAGGATGAGAAACTTTCTTGCACTCATTGTGACAAGGAAGGTCATGATGAAAATCACTGCTGGAAGTTACATTCCGAACTGAGGCCTAAGTGGGCTCAAAGACGTAATCAGAAATAGAAGGGTAAGGATAAATCCATGAATGTTGTTATGGATCTTGGTTCAGATTCAGATGATGAGACTAAGATAACAGCGATGGGTCTAAAAGGTAAAGCCTCTATTTCTGGTGTTTCTGTTGCAAGTTGTGCTTCTTCTTCTACAGTTAATGATTTCTCTGAAGATGCAAAAAGGAATGAGTTGTTTCATTTAAGGGTTATGTCTAAGAACAGTAAAATTGATGCACTCATAGATAGTGGATCTCAGGTGAATTTAATTTCAGAAAGTGTTGTAAATAACTTGGGAATAAAAACTACACCACATAAGAGACCTTATCCACTAGGCTGGATTTGTGAAAATGATAAGTTGCAAGTAACAAGACAATGCATCTTAAGATTCACAATCACTAGTAAATTTATGGATGAAGTTCAGTTTGATGTAGTTCCACTGGATATCTGTGGGATAGTGCTTGGTAGCCCTTATCTTTATGATCGAAAAGCAATCTTCTGCAGGCAACAAAATCATTATCACTTGTTTAAAGATGGCATTCAGTACATAGTACATTCTCACAGGATTAAGACTGATCAATCTTTTGCAAACACAGGGCAGTTAAAGAGGGTAATTAATGCAAGTAAAGAATTAACTCTTATGTCTGTCAGTACAGGTGATTCTACACTTGAACTTGGAGTAGCTAACTAGGGTCAGAAGTTGCAGGATGCACTTGCAGTACAGCATGAGAAAATGATGCTTGAAAGCATTGATGGATCCTTGGGTAAAAATGTTCCTGTTGTAAAGGATCGTATTGTTGTTGACTTATTTTCTTTCATTTCTGCATTGATGTTCAGCTTGATGCTAGTCAATTTTTGTTGGTTAGTGGCTACGACATTTGATGTAGAAGCTTATGGAAGTGATAAAGTTATGTTTATGATCAACAATATTTCTGCAGTCTTCATTGTGCTTGTGAGCCAGGTTTTCAAATGTACAGAGGATACAGGACAAGTGGGGAGGCCAAGTCCTCACATATTTTCAGAGTAAATGCCACTTTTGGAGGTCCAAAAGGTCTTCGGGGAGGCCCGATCCGTGGACATTTTTCGAAATTGAAGCACTTCGCTTTCCAAAATCTGCACCATCGTAGATTCAATGGCCCCGTTCCAACGCAACTCGAATCTGAGCAAAGGAGTCCGCTTTGCACGAAGTTAGGGGCCGGCCAAACCTTTGGTCAAACCGAATCGTACATCTAGAAGCGTAAAAAAAATGGCGTTGTCAAAAAATCAATGAACTGGCGCTATCAGCGAAGAGCCTGGCCGCGAAGTTTTAATGCAACTCAAGCTGGCCGAAATCCGCACATCCGAGTAATAAGATACCGGTCAAAGTTTCAGGTTTGACTTGTGCCCTAAAGGTACAGTGATGACGTCATCATCCGTACAGCTGACGTCAGCAGTCCGTACGAATCCGCAGTGGACCAATCGGGAGCTGACACGTGGCATTTCGTACGGTCCGTACATGTCGACGTGCGTGACGATGTGGCAGGTGACGTCAGCATGGTCGACGTATGGGGCGTTGACACGTGTCCTCTGTACACATAGTCAGCATTTGCGTGGCACACAGGTGGCAGTGACGTGTTTCTCTCAGCCAGTCATATTCTGCCACGTGGCAGTGCAGTCAGTGTCAATGTGGAAGTCGAGTTGGAGTGTCCAGCGAGTCGTACTGTGACACGTGGATGCACAGTCAGCGAATACGTGTCGTCGTCAGCAAACTAGCATTCGACATGTGGCCCTTCTTTAACTCTCAGTTCTGTTGCGGGTTCGTTGCGCGGTTCAGCAAAATAGGCGACCGCAGTCGAACCCCTAACCTCTCAAGTCCGAGAATTTCGGCCGACCGTTCCACCAAAATACCGACGCCTATCTATATAAGGAAACGGGTTTGTTTTGTTGATTTAAAATCTGGCAATGGCTATTAAAAGCCAGCGGCGGGGGTTGAACCCCCAACCGCCGGCCCACCAAAAGCATTACGGGCCAACACACCACCGATGCCGTTTGGATATGTAATGTGTTCGTTTTATTTTATTGTATAATCCAGCCCGAGGCTTTAACAAAAAAGCCTATTTCTATTGTAAACCACCTAACTAATAGCCTTCAAATGGCTATGAACTAAATTTTAAATAAAACAAACAAACAAAAGCCCGAAAGAAATAAGTAGAAGGGGTTAATTAGGATTATTTAATAATCCTAATAAGGGAGATAGGATATAAGGTGGTTATTTACAAGATATTATGCAAAAATATGAAAGATTTTTATGTAATTGGAGAGATAAGGTGAATATTTGCAAATCAATTGGTTAAAGGCCAAATTGAGCAAATTCTTTGTATAAAAAGGGGGCTTGAGGTGAGAGTAAGATCAAGTTTTTTTTTCAGGTTGAAGTCTTGATGCTGAGATTGAGAAAGAGAGGTCTTGTTGAAGAATTTTCAAGCCATTGTTGAATGTCAGAGCCCTGTTATGCTGCCGAACTGATGGTCTTGGTGCATCATTGTAATCGATTTTGGAGTTAATCGGATCGGTCTCTCTATTGGAGTGGACCCGGAGACGTAGTCACATTCTGTGACGAACTCCGTTATCAAGCGTTGTTTGCACTTCTCTTCTTCTCTCTCTTTCTGTTTCTCATTTCCTTCATTTATGTTATAATCACCTTGTTAATTCTTTTCATTCTGTTATTTCCTTAAGTTAATTTCGATCTAATTAACTTGAAATAATCATTGTAAAAGAATTGTAAAAGTTAAACATTTCAATACCGCAATCTAGTCTAGATCCTATACAGATCAATAAGTCCTGAAAATTGAAAGATATTCTTCCTAATTGCTTAAGCCATTAAACACTCAAAACTAAGCCCACTCCCCTAATAGGGATAACAAAACATTTTTTATCTAGATGACAATTTCCCATTAAGAGTTTTCTATGATGGAATTTACCACAACAAGGTAGTTGTTTCCCATTAGCTATCATGACTTGAAAATTAGAGATTGGATAAAAAAGTTTAATTCAAATAATTAACTAATTTTCTATCAATAAATTTATATGTATTACCAGTATCAACTAACACATTCACATTTTTCTTTTTATGTTATCAATTACTGTGAGTGTCTATGGTGCATTTTTTTCCATTCAATGCATGCAAAGGGATAGTAGTTTTCTATTTTTCCTTGGAATCCTCATTCTTAAGTTTTATGTTTAATTGTTTTGCAAGCACTTATCCCTCTTCTTCAACATTATTAATTTTCTCATTACTAGAACACTCATGAATTCTTGACCATTTTCCATCACAATTCGAGCATCCACATTTTCCTCTTTTCTCTATCTCTTGTTGAGGATAGAGCTAATAATTAATCTTAGGATAAAGAATTTTTCCATTTTTCTTAGTAGGATTAGTCACATTTTTATCAATTACTCACATGGTTTTACCATTGGTAATATTTTATTTATTAATAAGCAAATTTTGTTGCATAACTTTTCTAATTGTACAAGGTTTTAACAAATGAACATCATGTTGATCTTAGTCCTTAATTCCATTGATGTACAATTATAGCCTATGGAATGTTTTCACCTTGGGATCTCAAAGTGTTAATCTCAAATTCTCAACATTAAATTCATATATAAACCTTAATTTCTTTAAAATTGTTAGTAGGGAAAACTAGCTTCCAATACATGGTTGCTCATAGAAGGTTGCTAATTCTTTACTAATATCTCCCCAACTAAACATTTGTCCTTGTCTTTCACTCATCTTAATTTGATACCATTGACAAGGTCCTAATTCTAAATATATTATAGTTATATAAACCATGGAATTATTTGTTATATTATGAAGATCAAATTTGTATTCTACAAGGAGTATCCATGAAATTACATTTCTAATATCAAATTTATGAATGCTTATTATTGGTAGGTATAATTGTTGACCTTGAAAAGGATATCGTATCCCTTGATTTATTTTATTAGGGTTTTAATGACCATTTAAGGATTTTGCAAATGGGTCAAATAATTTCATTAATGAATTTTTTTTTTTCATGTCCTTGCAAAATTATTTCCTCAATTTTAAGTGGTGGAAAATAAAAATAGGTCCTTAGATTTTGTTTGTGATGAAAGATCCTCTAATCTTGAAGATGACCTGGCTTTAAGCATGTCCCTACCCCTATAGTGTGTATATTGTTATAAGTAGTCATGTTTAATTATGTTTTTATTTTAAGATTTATTAATGTAGGAAAGTATATGGTGTGAGAGAATGTGATGTTTCAGATTAGACCAAAATTAGATCACTGAATTAAGTAATATATTTCATGTCTAAAACTAAATTCCAAAGAACTAATCCTACCTCATTTTTTATAAGAATTTCAAAAACACAATTTTCTTTTAAATTCTAAAAAATGTAGCCTATAGAGCAAATTAATGAAAATTTTGACTAAAATTTGACCACTAAATTAAATAAATTATTTTATGTTTAGTATAAAATTTCAAATAACTAACCCTACCTAATATTGGTTAAAACTTATAAAAATGTAAATATTTAAAAAAAATTGAAAATTGGCCTATTAATATATTTTGGCATCAGGATGGTGTAAAAAGTAGGTGTGTGGGTTGACCAAGTAGATGAAGAATGACTGCTTCCTACCTGCACATGGGTAGACCATGATTTGTGCCACAGATACTAGAAAAGATAGAATGGGGAAGAACATTGGAGATCTAACAAGCACAAAGACATTAGGGATAGCAAAGATCATGGAAGGAAAGATCCACTGGTAGAAAGAAGAGGAGGATGAAAAGGGGGTTGGCTTAGTAGTGAAAGGGAAGAAGAAAATCGGAAATAGATGAGGAATAGTGGAGGAATAGTGGAGGGTTTCAAGGTTGTTAGAGACGGAATAACCTTGTAGTTGGACAAAAGGGTGATAGGGAGATATGTTAAAAACACATTGAAATACTAAGAGGGGAGTGAAATAGTATGCTTTAAAATTCAATCCCAATTAGCTAATACTGAATTTAAGTTATATCAATTAAGCATTCATCAACATAATAATAAAATGAAAGAATATAATAACACACACAAGAAAACAATGGACACCATATTTACATGGAAAACCCCACAAGGGAAAACCATGGTGAGAAATGCTACTAAGAGCTACTATCTTGATCCAACCTTGCAAGTGAACATTAGTTTACAACTTTAATTTTGGGCTACAAACCAAGGAAGCAACTAATCCCTAACTTTATATAGGGGCTAAAACCTGAGGAAACTACTACACACTAATTCAAAAAAGAACAAAATTATGACTGATTTATGGCTTCAACCACTGATAGTCATCAATTCTACACATTAGGTATGTAGCATGTATATTCAAACTCTACTCATGCACTCATACATCTTCACAAACATTCATCCTACTCTTCACATGTTTTATACTCTACATATATCATTTGTAAGCTTTCAAAATATGAACTCAATCAACCATAAACAAGAAATTATGAAACTTGTAGCATGTCAGCCATTACATCTATTGATGGTAAACAAAAATGATGAGACATTACTTTCATTTTTCCCAAATGAGTTGGCATGACTCATACAACATTTTAAAAAACTTCTTAGACTCACCCAATCTTTAATTAGTGGCACACATCACCAACATACCCTAGTCGGCCTCAACAACAACATAACTGACTTGAAAACTTTTTGTGGTATTGGAAATAAGAAATATCTTCATGCGCTTCATATTTTAAACATATTGTAGAATATTAGGCATCTAAAACAAATTGTATCATTATATAACTTGAAATCTGTACTTGTGGAGCTCTAAAACACTTGGAACTTCAATATGACATATATTAGATGTATCACTAAGAATATCTTCAAAAATGCTTGGAAAAAAGTTTACATCTAGAAGAATGTAGAGCATTCCAATAAGCCTTCATACCCACTTTGCACTGGAAGAGCACAGACTAGAACTTTGTTACATGTAACTTTCACTACAAAAGATATAATGATATGAAACTTTAAATATAACACCTTCACAACTTCATCAACTTAATGTCAAAACTATAAGACAAAATATTTCTCTACAGAAAGATGCAGATTAAAGCATTGTGTCTCTACCTTAGGGTATATACTGAGAACTCCTTAGACATAAATTTTGAAACTTTTCATTGAGTGTGGTAAACCAAACTAGAAAATATCAATGTAGGCATAATGAAAACACATTAGGACATGTGTACCCACCTTTGCATCATACATAAACAACCAACTGATCACTAATCTTCCATACACTCCAATGTTGACTTGCACCATTAAATATCTCTACACACCAACTATCTTTGGAACATATAAAAACTTAAGCATACCTTTGACATTAATGACAACCAATCTAATAAATTTACATCTAAATGCTTCTAGATTTGATTGTGTGGAGTGTTTTCTCATCAATGTTTTGGATCACACTCAGTGAACCATCATCAAGAAAGAGATTTGAAAAACATCTTTTTCAACTCTCTTTCTTGATGATGGTTCACTGAGTGTGATCCGAAACGTTGATGAAAAAAGACTCCACACAATCAAATCCAGAAGCATTTAGATGTAAATTCATATGGATTGTGGAAATCTAATTACATCAATCTAATAAAATTACAACAATATCCCATTTTTCATTGATGAGAAAACCAATTGATGTGCAAAAGCACTCCCCCTTAAATGCACAATTCTCTCTCCACTTTTGATATCATGGGAAAAGGGAAAAAATACTTTCTCTATACATGCAAAACTTATAAAATTTCTATTCCCTAGATAATTTCTCCCTCTATCTCAATTATTTTCTTACTTCTTTATGTTTAGGCTCTTCTTTCAAACATCTATTCATTTATGAAATTTTGAAATAAATTATAGGTCTTTTCTCTTGGAAATTAAGGAAAATAAAGGAATAATAGGGTTTTTAGGGACCGATCAAGAAACTACAAAACCATCTTCCAGACCATCAAGAATAGTATTCAAGATATCATCTCCTCTCGGGTGTTCAAGGCCTCTAAGACAATGTCTAACTATAAGGATTAAAGAGTTAAACAAAATTGGAGAATGTCCCAAGTCGAACCAATTTCAATTGAGCTAATATATCTACTAGACAAATGACAAAATGGAGACCTCCTTCAAAAGGGTGGGTTAAGCTTGATTTTGATGGTTCTTCGAAGCGAAACCTTGGGACTACTGCTACTAGGGGAGTTATAAGAGATTATCAAAGGAACCTTATTGAAGGTTTCAGGTGGGCCATTAGTGTTAACTCTTACAATGTTACTAAAGCTATGGTGGCCTAGTGTGAGATTAAGCAACTCCTATGCTTGGGGTTACTTGATGTGCAAATTGAAGGTGACTCCCAACTTGTTGTGAATGAACTCCTAAATGACAAGCCCTCTACTTCAAAGATACATAAAATAATTGAAACTTATAGAAGGGATTTAAGGGAGTTTATTAGGTTAAAATTTACCATATCTCTCGAGAAGGTAATGGTGTTGTGGACATGGCTTGCAATCTAGGTCTGCTAAACATTGAGTGGAATTATTGGAATTTGAATTCAAATAACCTCTAGAACCTTTCAACACATTATTTCTCAGGATAGATTTGATTGTTAATTGTACGCTTGATATGACTACTCACTCTAAGGTTGGTTGTGTTGACTTGGAAGATTTTCCATAGATTTTGGAAAATTTTTGCTTAGCTATCCTAAATACTTTGTTGTGGCTTGTTGTCACCATTACTTGAAGGAAGGAGATCTATATGTATTGTAATAATCATATCCCTAAGGATCTCATGAGGGATTATATCACCCAAATTTCTAGTAACATTTTTTTAATTATTTTATTGATTGTAGGGAAAGCATTGATTTTGAGGGTCAAGGGTTTTACTCTTATCTTACTCACACTTGGTATCTCACTCCTACATATAGCTTGCATATATGCATCCCACTCATGTGAATCCCTCTTATTGTTTATTGAACGGACCTCTCCATCTCATTATTATTAATGTTTCCATTATTATTTCTCACCATAAGATGACAAGGGTTATTTCTTATGATAGCCTTTGTACATCTGTTGTATGTGGTCTAGATAAAAGAAATATAATTTCTTACTATTTACACTACCACCCAAACACTGAAAAAACATTAAAATTTTCAAAAAGGGGGTTAAAGGTTATGTTGTGTTATTTCCACAATTCTTTCCTTTAGATTTTTCAATTCCCTTGTGTCCCGGGTGGGTGTATATGCATGCTAAGATGGGTGATTCTAGACTATGCACATTACCTATCTCCTACAATGCTCTCAAATAGAATATTGAGCTCTCGAATCTCTTCCAAAGAGGTGGTTTTGATCCTGTTTTTAAAACTATGTGGGGCTACAATGACAACTTAACTTCCAGATTTGCTAACTCCTAGGCTAGACGAGTTGCCAACACTGGTAATGTGATGTTTAGGGATCCTGATGAGTTGATTGCCAAAGCCACAAGTCTCTCTTGCAAGGGTATCAAGGTTGAAAAAAAGAGCAACATTCTCCTTGGCAAGTTGAATATGAACTAGAGAGATGGTAGGTTGTAGCCAAGGGAATTGATTGAATTAGGCCAGCTAACCTCTACCTTTCAATTACTAGAGGTAGAGGGCTACCTAGAGTGCTAGGACCATCTTCCATAGGCAATAGAGCCCTTGAAATTTTAAGAGGGAGTAGCACAAAATCAAGAACCTTAGTCACCATGGTCATGTCTAGTATAATGGATTCTTCCACATCAATGACATTTGGGAAAGGTGGAGTCAAGCGATATCCTAACCATTTTCTAGGGAGCATTGTCCTAGTGGTATAATAGTTGTTGAAAATGAGCAACCTTCAGTATAACTTTACGAGCTTGCACTTGGATGTACATAAGTACATTAGAACTTATGATAATCTTAGTTTACAAATAAGAGTTCTTATCAACAACATATTGATTAAAAAGAGCAGCATTCCCATCCTTCCATATACTAAAAAGAATTTCCACCCTCAAAACATGTGAGATCTCGATATACTTGGTCAAAAGATGGGGTTAGTCTTCTAATTAAACCATGTGCAAAGAGAAAGGGGTCTCCCAGAAATATATGAAAAAATCATGAATCCCATTCCAAACTTCCTAAACTCAAGAACAAAACCAGAAGACGTGTTTGATCATTTTAATTTATCCAGAGAATGGACAATGAGAGTTGAGAATGCGCGTATGAACGAGATTATGCATGCATTTAATTAGCTATGTGTGGCCGGTATAAGAGTGCACGAATTCGATTCTTGGTTGACGTAAGTATGTGTAGATTTTCAAATCTTCACCGCAGATTTTCCACTACACATTGTATGAGCAGTGGCCAATGGTTTTACTATGGCATGTAGGAAACTTTACGGCAGATTCTTGAAACATTTATCGTGGATTTTTAAACCTTGATCGTGGATTGCAAAAACCATGTTTTCTATGGAATTTCGCAAAATGTGCATTACAGACTATAAATAGCATAGATTTACCAATTGCGAATGGCAATAACAGGTTTGGGTAAACTAAACACAGATTGCAATAACAGGTTCACATTACAAACGCAGATTCTCAGAAATTGAACGTGGATTCTACAAAACTGAATGTAGTGGATTTACAGAAAGTTAACATAGATTCTACAAACTTTAGATCTAAGGCAGCGTGGATTGACGAAACCCACACTGGAAATGAATTTTTTTGTGAGAACGAAATTTCCAGCTATTTCCCTCTACCTGCCTCCCATGCACTCCTGAAACGTGTATAATATCAATCCCAAAATTAAGTGAATTATGTGCAGTCTGTTTATCAACAACACTAAAGACTCTTGAAAGAAATTCAACTTCTTTTAGAAATATCACCTATACGTATCCTAACGCCTGTGTATCCAGCACGAGAAGATGTGTATGTCACAAGCCTTGAGTATATACCCAGGAGATGTTGGACAGTGCATGACATCCCAAATGGATGTAGACTATGCATATACCTATAAGCTTGTGTCTATTCCCATGCACTATTTTTTCAAAGTTTGGTAACGTGAGGTTGGTAATGTTACTAAAGTTGTAATTAGGCGAGGTAACCTATTAGCAAAACAAAGCGTATAGCATAACAGCTAATGCTTTTTAACGTTCCAAATCTAAAATCTAGAATTCACTGTATCACACAGGGCTTTCAACTGTGAAAAGATAAGTAACAAATGGCAACTAAAGAGTGAATGACTGGTCGAAATGGTCTGTTTTTTTTTTAACACTTCTACCTTCATGTAGAGGAATACATAGTTCTGAGAGGAAACACTCTTCATCTTCCAAAATGCAAAGATCTCTGCAAATTTTCCCTAGCTCAGTACTTTCAAAGTCTACACACCTAAACACGAGACAGGTTTATACCATATCTGTGTGCAACTACTTCACCCATGCGCTTCTCGTTTTAGATGGAAATGTGGAAAACCCTCCAAATCCTCTGAGTTAATTAAATTCTACCCATGATTGGCTCCATTTCCTATTAGGTTAACATGACAATCTTGAAATCATTTTGTTCCTACTTCGATGGCCAGATTAGATATGGATTTCATAGTCGACAACATGGGGCTACACCGCTACATGCGGTTGCTTCAGCAGGTCGAAGGCTGGTATTTTTTGTGGGCCATGACTTTTGACTATTTGTCTTATGTTAAAAGACAATAATCTTTTATTTCGTATGAAGGATTTTGATTTATTAATAGAAATACAAATTATAGAATAGGTATTTTAAATTGTCTTATGGTTTGTCTATAAGTTTATTGTGTTTTGTTCATAATTAAATAATTCTAAATTAATTAGATTATGAAGTCTAAGTTAAAAAATAATTCATATCTAATTTAATAATTATATTAAAAATCATAAAATTTGTATTATTTGATTTGATTTTAGTAGTAGTTTGACAAGTACATGCTTTATTATTTAAAACTTGTATATTACTTTGTAGCAGCTAAAGAACAAAAAAAAATCAGTTAATTAAATTGTGGCTTTAAAAAGAGGAAATTTAAAAATCAATGTAAATTTATAGATGTGAAATGTTAGGTGGAATGTTAGAAAACCAATTGATGTGCAAAAACAGTATCCCATTTTTCATTGATGAGAAAACCAATTGATGTGCAAAAACAGTCCCCCTTAAATGCACAATTCTCTCTCTACTTTTGATATGACGGGAAAAGGGCAAAAAAACTTTCTCTATACATGCAAAACTTATAAAATTTCTATTCCCTAGATAATTTCTCCCTCTATCTCAATTATTTTCTTACTTCTTTATGTTTAGGCTCTTCTTTCAAACATCTATTCATTTATGAAATATTGAAATAAATTATAGGTCTTTTCTCTTGGAAATTAAGGAAAATAAAGGAATAATAGGGTTTTTAGGGACCGATCAAGAAACTACAAAACCATCTTCCAAACCATCAAGAATAGTATTCAAGATATCATCTCCTCTTGGGTGTTCAAGAACTCTAAGACAATGTCTAACTATAAGGATTTAAGAGTTAAACAAAATTGGAGAATGTCCCAAGTCGAACCAATTTCAATTGAGCTAATATATATTCTAGACAAATGACAAAATGGAGACCTCCTTCCAAAGGGTGGGTTAAGCTTGATTTTGATGGTTCTTCTAAGCAAAACCTTTGGACTACTACTACTAGGGGAGTTATAAGAGATGATCAAAGGAACCTTATTGAAGGTTTCAGGTGGGCCATTAGTGTTAACTCTTACAATGTTACAAAAGCTATGGTGGCCTAGTGTGAGATTAAGAAACTCCTATGCTTGGGGTTACTTGAAATGTAAATTGAAGGTGACTCCCAACTTGTTGTGAATGAACTCCTAAATGACAAGCCCTGTACTTCAAAGATACATAAAATAATTGAAACTTGTAGAAGGGACTTAAGGGAGTTTATTAGGTTAAAATTTACCATATCTCTCAAGAAGGTAGTGGTGTTGTGGACATGGCTTGCAATCTAGGTCTACTAAACATTGAGTGGACTTATTGGAATTTGAATTCAAATAACCTCTAGAACCTTTTCAACGCATTATTTCTCGGGATAGATTTGATTGTTACTTGTACGCTTGATATGACTACTCACTCTAAGGTTGGTTGTGTTGAATTGGAAGATTTTCCATATAGTTTGGAAAATCTTTGCTTAGCTATCCTAAATACTTTGTTGTGGCTTGTTGTCACCATTACTTGAAAGAAGGAGATCTATATGTATTGTAATAATCATATCCCTAAGGATCTCATGAGGGATTATATCACCCAAATTTTTACTAACATTTTTTTAATTATTTTATTGATTGTAGGGGAAGCATTGATTTTGATGGTCAAGGTTTTTACTCTTATCTTACTCACACTTGGTATCTCACTCCTACATATAGCTTGCATATATGCATCCCACTCATGTGAATCCCTCTTATTGTTTATTAAACAGACCTCTCCATCTCATTATTATTAATGTTTCCATTATTATTTCTCACCATAAGATGACAAGGGTTATTTCTTATGATAGCCTTTGTAAATCTATTGTATGTGGTCTTGATAAAAGAAATAATATTTCTTACTATTTACACTACCACCCAAACACTGAAAAAACATTAAAAATTTCAAAAAGGGGGTTAAAGGTTATGTTGTGTTATTTCCACAATTCTTTCCTTTAGATTTTTCAATTCCCTCATGTCCCTAGTGGGTGTATATGCATGCTAAGATGGGTGATTCTAGACTATGCACATTACCTATCTCCTACAATGCTCTCAAATAGAATATTGAGCTCTTGAATCTCTTCCAAAGAGGTGGTTTTGATCCTGTTTTTAAAACTATGTGGGGCTACAATGACAACTTAACTTCCAGATTTGCTAACTCCTAGGCTAGACGAGTTGTCAACATTGGTAATGTGATGTTTAGGGATCCTGATGAGTTGATTGCCAAAGCCACAAGTCTCTCTTGCAAGGGTATCAAGGTTGAAAAAAAGAGCAACATTCTCCTTGGCAAGTTGAATATGAACTAGAGAGATGGTAGGTTGTAGCCAAGGGAATTGATTGAATTAGGCCAGCTAGCCTCTACCTTTCAATTACTAGAGGTAGAGGGCTACCTAGAGTGCTAGGACCATCTTCCATAGGCAATAGAGCCCTTGAAATTTTAAGAGGGAGTAGCACAAAATCAAGAACCTTAGTCACCATGGTCATGTCTAGTATAATGGATTCTTCCACATCAATGACATTTGGGAAAGGTGGAGTCAAGCGATATCCTAACCATTTTCTAGGGAGCATTGTCCTAGTGGTATAATAGTTGTTGAAAATGAGCAACCTTCAGTATAACTTTACGAGCTTGCACTTGGATGTACATAAGTACATTAGAACTTATGATAATCTTAGTTTACAAATAAGAGTTCTTATCAACAACATATTGATTAAAAAGAGCAGCATTCCCATCCTTCCATATACTAAAAAGAATTTCCACCCTCAAAACATGTGAGATCTCGATATACTTGGTCAAAAGATGGGGTTAGTCTTCTAATTAAACCATGTGCAAAGAGAAAGGGGTCTCCCAGAAATATATGAAAAAATCATGAATCCCATTCCAAACTTCCTAAACTCAAGAACAAAACCAGAAGACGTGTTTGATCATTTTAATTTATCCAGAGAATGGACAATGAGAGTTGAGAATGCGCGTATGAACGAGATTATGCATGCATTTAATTAGCTATGTGTGGCCGGTATAAGAGTGCACGAATTCGATTCTTGGTTGACGTAAGTATGTGTAGATTTTCAAATCTTCACCGCAGATTTTCCACTACACATTGTATGAGCAGTGGCCAATGGTTTTACTATGGCATGTAGGAAACTTTACGGCAGATTCTTGAAACATTTATCGTGGATTTTTAAACCTTGATCGTGGATTGCAAAAACCATGTTTTCTATGGAATTTCGCAAAATGTCCATTACAGACTATAAATAGCATAGATTTACCAATTGCGCATGGCAATAACAGGTTTGGGTAAACTAAACACAGATTGCAATAACAGGTTCACATTACAAACGCAGATTCTCAGAAATTGAACGTGGATTCTACAAAACTGAATGTAGTGGATTTACAGAAAGTTAACATAGATTCTACAAACTTTAGATCTAAGGCAGCGTGGATTGACGAAACCCACACTGGAAATGAATTTTTTTGTGAGAACGAAATTTCCAGCTATTTCCCTCTACCTGCCTCCCATGCACTCCTGAAACGTGTATAATATCAATCCCAAAATTAAGTGAATTATGTGCAGTCTGTTTATCAACAACACTAAAGACTCTTGAAAGAAATTCAACTTCTTTTAGAAATATCACCTATACGTATCCTAACGCCTGTGTATCCAGCACGAGAAGATGTGTATGTCACAAGCCTTGAGTATATACCCAGGAGATGTTGGACAGTGCATGACATCGCAAATGGATGTAGACTATGCATATACCTATAAGCTTGTGTCTATTCCCATGCACTATTTTTTCAAAGTTTGGTAACGTGAGGTTGGTAATGTTACTAAAGTTGTAATTAGGCGAGGTAACCTATTAGCAAAACAAAGCGTATAGCATAACAGCTAATGCTTTTTAACGTTCCAAATCTAAAATCTAGAATTCACTGTATCACACAGGGCTTTCAACTGTGAAAAGATAAGTAACAAATGGCAACTAAAGAGTGAATGACTGGTCGAAATGGTCTGTTTTTTTTTTAACACTTCTACCTTCATGTAGAGGAATACATAGTTCTGAGAGGAAACACTCTTCATCTTCCAAAATGCAAAGATCTCTGCAAATTTTCCCTAGCTCAGTACTTTCAAAGTCTACACACCTAAACACGAGACAGGTTTATACCATATCTGTGTGCAACTACTTCACCCATGCGCTTCTCGTTTTAGATGGAAATGTGGAAAACCCTCCAAATCCTCTGAGTTAATTAAATTCTACCCATGATTGGCTCCATTTCCTATTAGGTTAACATGACAATCTTGAAATCATTTTGTTCCTACTTCGATGGCGCAGATTAGATATGGATTTCATAGTCGACAACATGGGGCTACACCGCTACATGCGGTTGCTTCAGCAGGTCGAAGGCTGGTATTTTTTGTGGGCCATGACTTTTGACTATTTGTCTTATGTTAAAAGACAATAATCTTTTTATTTCGTATGAAGGATTTTGATTTATTAATAGAAATACAAATTATAGAATAGGTATTTTAAATTGTCTTATGGTTTGTCTATAAGTTTATTGTGTTTTGTTCATAATTAAATAATTCTAAATTAATTAGATTATGAAGTCTAAGTTAAAAAATAATTCATATCTAATTTAATAATTATATTAAAAATCATAAAATTTGTATTATTTGATTTGATTTTAGTAGTAGTTTGACAAGTACATGCTTTATTATTTCAACTTGTATATTACTTTGTAGCAGCTAAAGAACAAAAAAAAATCAGTTAATTAAATTGTGGCTTTAAAAAGAGGAAATTTAAAAATCAATGTAAATTTATAGATGTGAAATGTTAGGTGGAATGTTAGAAAACCAATTGATGTGCAAAAACAGTATCCCATTTTTCATTGATGAGAAAACCAATTGATGTGCAAAAACAGTCCCCCTTAAATGCACAATTCTCTCTCTACTTTTGATATGACGGGAAAAGGGCAAAAAAACTTTCTCTATACATGCAAAACTTATAAAATTTCTATTCCCTATATAATTTCTCCCTCTATCTCAATTATTTTCTTACTTCTTTATGTTTATGCTCTTCTTTCAAACATCTATTCATTTATGAAATATTGAAATAAATTATAGGTCTTTTCTCTTGGAAATTAAGGAAAATAAAGGAATAATAGGGTTTTTAGGGACCGATCAAGAAACTACAAAACCATCTTCCAGACCATCAAGAATAGTATTCAAGATATCATCTCCTCTCAGGTGTTCAAGACCTCTAAGACAATGTCTAACTATAAGGATTAAAGAGTTAAAAAAATTGGAGAATGTCCCAAGTCGAACCAATTTCAATTGAGCTAATATATCTACTAGACAAATGACAAAATGGAGACCTCCTTCCAAAGGGTGGGTTAAGCTTGATTTTGATGGTTCTTCTAAGCGAAACCTTGGGACTACTGCTACTAGGGGAGTTATAAGAGATTATCAAAGGAACCTTATTGAAGGTTTCAGGTGGGCCATTAGTGTTAACTCTTACAATGTTACTAAAGCTATGGTGGCCTAGTGTGAGATTAAGCAACTCCTATGCTTGGGGTTACTTGATGTGCAAATTGAAGGTGACTCCCAACTTGTTGTGAATGAACTCCTAAATGACAAGCCCTCTACTTCAAAGATACATAAAATAATTGAAACTTGTAGAAGGGACTTAAGGGAGTTTATTAGGTTAAAATTTACCATATCTCTCGAGAAGGTAATGGTGTTGTGGACATGGCTTGCAATCTAGGTCTGCTAAACATTGAGTGGACTTATTGGAATTTGAATTCAAATAACCTCTAGAACCTTTCAACACATTATTTCTCGGGATAGATTTGATTGTTACTTGTACGCTTGATATGACTACTCACTCTAAGGTTGGTTGTGTTGACTTGGAAGATTTTCCATATAGTTTGGAAAATCTTTGCTTAGCTATCCTAAATACTTTGTTGTGGCTTGTTGTCACCATTACTTGAAGGAAGGAGATCTATATGTATTGTAATAATCATATCCCTAAGGATCTCATGAGGGATTATATCACCCAAATTTTTACTAACATTTTTTTAATTATTTTATTGATTGTAGGGAAAGCATTGATTTTGAGGGTCAAGGGTTTTACTCTTATCTTACTCACACTTGGTATCTCACTCGTACATATAACTTGCATATATGCATCCCACTCATGTGAATCCCTCTTATTGTTTATTGAACGGACCTCTCCATCTCATTATTATTAATGTTTCCATTATTATTTCTCACCATAAGATGACAAGGGTTATTTCTTATGATAGCCTTTGTACATCTGTTGTATGTGGTCTGGGTAAAAGAAATAATAATTCTTACTATTTACACTACCACCCAAACACTGAAAAAACATTAAAAATTTCAAAAAGGGGGTTAAAGGTTATGTTGTGTTATTTCCACAATTCTTTCCTTTAGATTTTTCAATTCCCTTGTGTCCTGGGTGGGTGTATATGCATGCTAAGATGGGTGATTCTAGACTATGCACATTACCTATCTCCTACAATGCTCTCAAATAGAATATTGAGCTCTCGAATCTCTTCCAAAGAGGTGGTTTTGATCCTATTTTTAAAACTATGTGGGGCTACAATGACAACTTAACTTCTAGATTTGCTAACTCCTAGGCTAGACGAGTTGTCAACATTGGTAATGTGATGTTTAGGGATCCTGATGAGTTGATTGCCAAAGCCACAAGTCCCTCTTGCAAGGGTATCAAGGTTGAAAAAAAGAGCAACATTCTCCTTGGCAAGTTGAATATGAACTAGAGAGATGGTAGGTTGTAGCCAAGGGAATTGATTGAATTAGGCCAGCTAGCCTCTACCTTTCAATTACTAGAGGTAGAGGGCTACCTAGAGTGCTAGGACCATCTTCCATAGGTAATAGAACCCTTGAAATTTTAAGAGGGAGTAGCACAAAATAAAGAACCTTAGTCGCCATGGTCATGTCTAGTATAATGGATTCTTCCACATCAATGACATTTGGGAAAGGTGGAGTCAAGCGATATCCTAACCATTTTCTAGGGAGCATTGTCCTAGTGGTATAATAGTTGTTGAAAATGAGCAACCTTCAGTATAACTTTACGAGCTTGCACTTGGATGTACATAAGTACATTAGAACTTATGATAATCTTAGTTTACAAATAAGAGTTCTTATCAACAACATATTGATTAAAAAGAGCAGCATTCCCATCCTTCCATATACTAAAAAGAATTTCCACCCTCAAAACATGTGAGATCCGATATATTGGTCAAAAGATGGGGTTAGTCTTCTAATTAAACCATGTGCAAAGAGAAAGGGGTCTCCTTAAATATATGAAAAATCATGAATCCCATTCCAAACTTCCTAAACTCAAGAACAAAACCAGAAGACGGTTTGATCATTTTAATTTATCCAGAGAATGGACAATGAGAGTTGAGAATGCGCGTATGAACGAGATTATGCATGCATTTAATTAGCTATGTGTGGCCGGTATAAGAGTGCACGAATTCGATTCTTGGTTGACGTAAGTATGTGTAGATTTTCAAATCTTCACCGCAGATTTTCCACTACACATTGTATGAGCAGTGGCCAATGGTTTTACTATGGCATGTAGGAAACTTTACGGCAGATTCTTGAAACATTTATCGTGGATTTTTAAACCTTGATCGTGGATTGCAAAAACCATGTTTTCTATGGAATTTCGCAAAATGTCCATTACAGACTATAAATAGCATAGATTTACCAATTGCGCATGGCAATAACAGGTTTGGGTAAACTAAACACAGATTGCAATAACAGGTTCACATTACAAACGCAGATTCTCAGAAATTGAACGTGGATTCTACAAAACTGAATGTAGTGGATTTACAGAAAGTTAACATAGATTCTACAAACTTTAGATCTAAGGCAGCGTGGATTGACGAAACCCACACTGGAAATGAATTTTTTTGTGAGAACGAAATTTCTAGCTATTTCCCTCTACCTGCCTCCCATGCACTCCTGAAACGTGTATAATATCAATCCCAAAATTAAGTGAATTATGTGCAGTCTGTTTATCAACAACACTAAAGACTCTTGAAAGAAATTCAACTTCTTTTAGAAATATCACCTATACGTATCCTAACGCCTGTGTATCCAGCACGAGAAGATGTGTATGTCACAAGCCTTGAGTATATACCCAGGAGATGTTGGACAGTGCATGACATCGCAAATGGATGTAGACTATGCATATACCTATAAGCTTGTGTCTATTCCCATGCACTATTTTTTCAAAGTTTGGTAACGTGAGGTTGGTAATGTTACTAAAGTTGTAATTAGGCGAGGTAACCTATTAGCAAAACAAAGCGTATAGCATAACAGCTAATGCTTTTTAACGTTCCAAATCTAAAATCTAGAATTCACTGTATCACACAGGGCTTTCAACTGTGAAAAGATAAGTAACAAATGGCAACTAAAGAGTGAATGACTGGTCGAAATGGTCTGTTTTTTTTTTAACACTTCTACCTTCATGTAGAGGAATACATAGTTCTGAGAGGAAACACTCTTCATCTTCCAAAATGCAAAGATCTCTGCAAATTTTCCCTAGCTCAGTACTTTCAAAGTCTACACACCTAAACACGAGACAGGTTTATACCATATCTGTGTGCAACTACTTCACCCATGCGCTTCTCGTTTTAGATGGAAATGTGGAAAACCCTCCAAATCCTCTGAGTTAATTAAATTCTACCCATGATTGGCTCCATTTCCTATTAGGTTAACATGACAATCTTGAAATCATTTTGTTCCTACTTCGATGGCGCAGATTAGATATGGATTTCATAGTCGACAACATGGGGCTACACCGCTACATGCGGTTGCTTCAGCAGGTCGAAGGCTGGTATTTTTTGTGGGCCATGACTTTTGACTATTTGTCTTATGTTAAAAGACAATAATCTTTTTATTTCGTATGAAGGATTTTGATTTATTAATAGAAATACAAATTATAGAATAGGTATTTTAAATTGTCTTATGGTTTGTCTATAAGTTTATTGTGTTTTGTTCATAATTAAATAATTCTAAATTAATTAGATTATGAAGTCTAAGTTAAAAAATAATTCATATCTAATTTAATAATTATATTAAAAATCATAAAATTTGTATTATTTGATTTGATTTTAGTAGTAGTTTGACAGGTACATGCTTTATTATTTCAACTTGTATATTACTTTGTAGCAGCTAAAGAACAAAAAAAAATCAGTTAATTAAATTGTGGCTTTAAAAAGAGGAAATTTAAAAATCAATGTAAATTTATAGATGTGAAATGTTAGGTGGAATGTTAGAAAACCAATTGATGTGTAAAAATTATCCCATTTTTCATTGATGAGAAAACCAATTGATGTGCAAAAACAGTCCCCCTTAAATGCACAATTCTCTCTCTACTTTTGATATGACGGGAAAAGGGCAAAAAAACTTTCTCTATACATGCAAAACTTATAAAATTTCTATTCCCTAGATAATTTCTCCCTCTATCTCAATTATTTTCTTACTTCTTTATGTTTAGGCTCTTCTTTCAAACATCTATTCATTTATGAAATATTGAAATAAATTATAGGTCTTTTCTCTTGGAAATTAAGGAAAATAAAGGAATAATAGGGTTTTTAGGGACCGATCAAGAAACTACAAAACCATCTTCCAGACCATCAAGAATAGTATTCAAGATATCATCTCCTCTCAGGTGTTCAAGACCTCTAAGACAATGTCTAACTATAAGGATTAAAGAGTTAAAAAAATTGGAGAATGTCCCAAGTCGAACCAATTTCAATTGAGCTAATATATCTACTAGACAAATGACAAAATGGAGACCTCCTTCAAAAGGGTGGGTTAAGCTTGATTTTGATGGTTCTTCTAAGCGAAACCTTGGACTACTGCTACTAGGGGAGTTATAAGAGATTATCAAAGGAACCTTATTGAAGGTTTCAGGTGGGCCATTAGTGTTAACTCTTACAATGTTACTAAAGCTATGGTGGCCTAGTGTGAGATTAAGCAACTCCTATGCTTGGGGTTACTTGATGTGCAAATTGAAGGTGACTCCCAACTTGTTGTGAATGAACTCCTAAATGACAAGCCCTCTACTTCAAAGATACATAAAATAATTGAAACTTGTAGAAGGGACTTAAGGGAGTTTATTAGGTTAAAATTTACCATATCTCTCGAGAAGGTAATGGTGTTGTGGACATGGCTTGCAATCTAGGTCTGCTAAACATTGAGTGGACTTATTGGAATTTGAATTCAAATAACCTCTAGAACCTTTCAACACATTATTTCTCGGGATAGATTTGATTGTTACTTGTACGCTTGATATGACTACTCACTCTAAGGTTGGTTGTGTTGACTTGGAAGATTTTCCATATAGTTTGGAAAATCTTTGCTTAGCTATCCTAAATACTTTGTTGTGGCTTGTTGTCACCATTACTTGAAGGAAGGAGATCTATATGTATTGTAATAATCATATCCCTAAGGATCTCATGAGGGATTATATCACCCAAATTTCTACTAACATTTTTTTAATTATTTTATTGATTGTAGGGAAAGCATTGATTTTGAGGGTCAAGGGTTTTACTCTTATCTTACTCACACTTGGTATCTCACTCCTACATATAGCTTGCATATATGCATCCCACTCATGTGAATCCCTCTTATTGTTTATTGAACGGACCTCTCCATCTCATTATTATTAATGTTTCCATTATTATTTCTCACCATAAGATGACAAGGGTTATTTCTTATGATAGCCTTTGTACATCTGTTGTATGTGGTCTAGATAAAAGAAATATAATTTCTTACTATTTACACTACCACCCAAACACTGAAAAAACATTAAAATTTTCAAAAAGGGGGTTAAAGGTTATGTTGTGTTATTTCCACAATTCTTTCCTTTAGATTTTTCAATTCCCTTGTGTCCCGGGTGGGTGTATATGCATGCTAAGATGGGTGATTCTAGACTATGCACATTACCTATCTCCTACAATGCTCTCAAATAGAATATTGAGCTCTCGAATCTCTTCCAAAGAGGTGGTTTTGATCCTGTTTTTAAAACTATGTGGGGCTACAATGACAACTTAACTTCCAGATTTGCTAACTCCTAGGCTAGACGAGTTGCCAACACTGGTAATGTGATGTTTAGGGATCCTGATGAGTTGATTGCCAAAGCCACAAGTCTCTCTTGCAAGGGTATCAAGGTTGAAAAAAAGAGCAACATTCTCCTTGGCAAGTTGAATATGAACTAGAGAGATGGTAGGTTGTAGCCAAGGGAATTGATTGAATTAGGCCAGCTAGCCTCTACCTTTCAATTACTAGAGGTAGAGGGCTACCTAGAGTGCTAGGACCATCTTCCATAGGCAATAGAGCCCTTGAAATTTTAAGAGGGAGTAGCACAAAATCAAGAACCTTAGTCACTATGGTCATGTCTAGTAGAATGGATTCTTCCACATCAATGACATTTGGGAAAGGCGGAGTCAAGCGATATTGTAACCATTTTCTAGGGAGCATTGTCCTAGTGGTATAATAGTTGTTGAAAATGAGCAACCTTCAGTATAACTTTATGAGCTTTCACTTGGATGTACATAAGTACATTAGAACTTATGATAATCTTAGTTTACAAAGAAGAGTTCTTATCAACAACAACATATTGATTAAAAAGAGTAGCATTCCCATCCTTCCATATACTAAAAAGAATTTCCACCCTCAAAACATGTGAAATCTCGATATACTTGGTCAAAAGATGGGGTTAGTCTTCTAATAAAACCATGTGCAAAGAGAAAGGGGTCTCCCAGAAATATATGAAAAAATCATGAATCCCATTCCAAACTTCCTAAACTCAAGAACAAAACCAGAAGACGTGTTTGATCATTTTAATTTATCCAGAGAATGGACAATGAGAGTTGAGAATGCGCGTATGAACGAGATTATGCATGCATTTAATTAGCTATGTGGCCGGTATAAGAGTGCACGAATTCGATTCTTGGTTGACGTAAGTATGTGTAGATTTTCAAATCTTCACCGCAGATTTTCCACTACACATTGTATGAGCAGTGGCCAATGGTTTTACTATGGCATGTAGGAAACTTTACGGCAGATTCTTGAAACATTTATCGTGGATTTTTAAACCTTGATCGTGGATTGCAAAAACCATGTTTTCTATGGAATTTCGCAAAATGTCCATTACAGACTATAAATAGCATAGATTTACCAATTGCGCATGGCAATAACACGTTTGGGTAAACTAAACACAGATTGCAATAACAGGTTCACATTACAAACGCAGATTCTCAGAAATTGAACGTGGATTCTACAAAACTGAATGTAGTGGATTTACAGAAAGTTAACATAGATTCTACAAACTTTAGATCTAAGGCAGCGTGGATTGACGAAACCCACACTGGAAATGAATTTTTTTGTGAGAACGAAATTTCCAGCTATTTCCCTCTACCTGCCTCCCATGCACTCCTGAAACGTGTATAATATCAATCCCAAAATTAAGTGAATTATGTGCAGTCTGTTTATCAACAACACTAAAGACTCTTGAAAGAAATTCAACTTCTTTTAGAAATATCACCTATACGTATCCTAACGCCTGTGTATCCAGCACGAGAAGATGTGTATGTCACAAGCCTTGAGTATATACCCAGGAGATGTTGGACAGTGCATGACATCCCAAATGGATGTAGACTATGCATATACCTATAAGCTTGTGTCTATTCCCATGCACTATTTTTTCAAAGTTTGGTAACGTGAGGTTGGTAATGTTACTAAAGTTGTAATTAGGCGAGGTAACCTATTAGCAAAACAAAGCGTATAGCATAACAGCTAATGCTTTTTAACGTTCCAAATCTAAAATCTAGAATTCACTGTATCACACAGGGCTTTCAACTGTGAAAAGATAAGTAACAAATGGCAACTAAAGAGTGAATGACTGGTCGAAATGGTCTGTTTTTTTTTTAACACTTCTACCTTCATGTAGAGGAATACATAGTTCTGAGAGGAAACACTCTTCATCTTCCAAAATGCAAAGATCTCTGCAAATTTTCCCTAGCTCAGTACTTTCAAAGTCTACACACCTAAACACGAGACAGGTTTATACCATATCTGTGTGCAACTACTTCACCCATGCGCTTCTCGTTTTAGATGGAAATGTGGAAAACCCTCCAAATCCTCTGAGTTAATTAAATTCTACCCATGATTGGCTCCATTTCCTATTAGGTTAACATGACAATCTTGAAATCATTTTGTTCCTACTTCGATGGCGCAGATTAGATATGGATTTCATAGTCGACAACATGGGGCTACACCGCTACATGCGGTTGCTTCAGCAGGTCGAAGGCTGGTATTTTTTGTGGGCCATGACTTTTGACTATTTGTCTTATGTTAAAAGACAATAATCTTTTTATTTCGTATGAAGGATTTTGATTTATTAATAGAAATACAAATTATAGAATAGGTATTTTAAATTGTCTTATGGTTTGTCTATAAGTTTATTGTGTTTTGTTCATAATTAAATAATTCTAAATTAATTAGATTATGAAGTCTAAGTTAAAAAATAATTCATATCTAATTTAATAATTATATTAAAAATCATAAAATTTGTATTATTTGATTTGATTTTAGTAGTAGTTTGACAAGTACATGCTTTATTATTTCAACTTGTATATTACTTTGTAGCAGCTAAAGAACAAAAAAAAATCAGTTAATTAAATTGTGGCTTTAAAAAGAGGAAATTTAAAAATCAATGTAAATTTATAGATGTGAAATGTTAGGTGGAATGTTAGAAAACCAATTGATGTGCAAAAACAGTATCCCATTTTTCATTGATGAGAAAACCAATTGATGTGCAAAAACAGTCCCCCTTAAATGCACAATTCTCTCTCTACTTTTGATATGACGGGAAAAGGGCAAAAAAACTTTCTCTATACATGCAAAACTTATAAAATTTCTATTCCCTAGATAATTTCTCCCTCTATCTCAATTATTTTCTTACTTCTTTATGTTTAGGCTCTTCTTTCAAACATCTATTCATTTATGAAATATTGAAATAAATTATAGGTCTTTTCTCTTGGAAATTAAGGAAAATAAAGGAATAATAGGGTTTTTAGGGACCGATCAAGAAACTACAAAACCATCTTCCAGACCATCAAGAATAGTATTCAAGATATCATCTCCTCTCAGGTGTTCAAGACCTCTAAGACAATGTCTAACTATAAGGATTAAAGAGTTAAAAAAATTGGAGAATGTCCCAAGTCGAACCAATTTCAATTGAGCTAATATATCTACTAGACAAATGACAAAATGGAGACCTCCTTCCAAAGGGTGGGTTAAGCTTGATTTTGATGGTTCTTCTAAGCGAAACCTTGGACTACTGCTACTAGGGGAGTTATAAGAGATTATCAAAGGAACCTTATTGAAGGTTTCAGGTGGGCCATTAGTGTTAACTCTTACAATGTTACTAAAGCTATGGTGGCCTAGTGTGAGATTAAGCAACTCCTATGCTTGGGGTTACTTGATGTGCAAATTGAAGGTGACTCCCAACTTGTTGTGAATGAACTCCTAAATGACAAGCCCTCTACTTCAAAGATACATAAAATAATTGAAACTTGTAGAAGGGACTTAAGGGAGTTTATTAGGTTAAAATTTACCATATCTCTCGAGAAGGTAATGGTGTTGTGGACATGGCTTGCAATCTAGGTCTGCTAAACATTGAGTGGACTTATTGGAATTTGAATTCAAATAACCTCTAGAACCTTTCAACACATTATTTCTCGGGATAGATTTGATTGTTACTTGTACGCTTGATATGACTACTCACTCTAAGGTTGGTTGTGTTGACTTGGAAGATTTTCCATATAGTTTGGAAAATCTTTGCTTAGCTATCCTAAATACTTTGTTGTGGCTTGTTGTCACCATTACTTGAAGGAAGGAGATCTATATGTATTGTAATAATCATATCCCTAAGGATCTCATGAGGGATTATATCACCCAAATTTTTACTAACATTTTTTTAATTATTTTATTGATTGTAGGGAAAGCATTGATTTTGAGGGTCAAGGGTTTTACTCTTATCTTACTCACACTTGGTATCTCACTCCTACATATAGCTTGCATATATGCATCCCACTCATGTGAATCCCTCTTATTGTTTATTGAACGGACCTCTCCATCTCATTATTATTAATGTTTCCATTATTATTTCTCACCATAAGATGACAAGGGTTATTTCTTATGATAGCCTTTGTACATCTGTTGTATGTGGTCTGGGTAAAAGAAATAATAATTCTTACTATTTACACTACCACCCAAACACTGAAAAAACATTAAAATTTTCAAAAAGGGGGTTAAAGGTTATGTTGTGTTATTTCCACAATTCTTTCCTTTAGATTTTTCAATTCCCTTGTGTCCTGGGTGGGTGTATATGCATGCTAAGATGGGTGATTCTAGACTATGCACATTACCTATCTCCTACAATGCTCTCAAATAGAATATTGAGCTCTCGAATCTCTTCCAAAGAGGTGGTTTTGATCCTGTTTTTAAAACTATGTGGGGCTACAATGACAACTTAACTTCTAGATTTGCTAACTCCTAGGCTAGACGAGTTGTCAACATTGGTAATGTGATGTTTAGGGATCCTGATGAGTTGATTGCCAAAGCCACAAGTCTCTCTTGCAAGGGTATCAAGGTTGAAAAAAAGAGCAACATTCTCCTTGGCAAGTTGAATATGAACTAGAGAGATGGTAGGTTGTAGCCAAGGGAATTGATTGAATTAGGCCAGCTAGCCTCTACCTTTCAATTACTAGAGGTAGAGGGCTACCTAGAGTGCTAGGACCATCTTCCATAGGCAATAGAGCCCTTGAAATTTTAAGAGGGAGTAGCACAAAATCAAGAACCTTAGTCACCATGGTCATGTCTAGTATAATGGATTCTTCCACATCAATGACATTTGGGAAAGGTGGAGTCAAGCGATATCCTAACCATTTTCTAGGGAGCATTGTCCTAGTGGTATAATAGTTGTTGAAAATGAGCAACCTTCAGTATAACTTTACGAGCTTGCACTTGGATGTACATAAGTACATTAGAACTTATGATAATCTTAGTTTACAAATAAGAGTTCTTATCAACAACATATTGATTAAAAAGAGCAGCATTCCCATCCTTCCATATACTAAAAAGAATTTCCACCCTCAAAACATGTGAGATCTCGATATACTTGGTCAAAAGATGGGGTTAGTCTTCTAATTAAACCATGTGCAAAGAGAAAGGGGTCTCCCAGAAATATATGAAAAAATCATGAATCCCATTCCAAACTTCCTAAACTCAAGAACAAAACCAGAAGACGTGTTTGATCATTTTAATTTATCCAGAGAATGGACAATGAGAGTTGAGAATGCGCGTATGAACGAGATTATGCATGCATTTAATTAGCTATGTGTGGCCGGTATAAGAGTGCACGAATTCGATTCTTGGTTGACGTAAGTATGTGTAGATTTTCAAATCTTCACCGCAGATTTTCCACTACACATTGTATGAGCAGTGGCCAATGGTTTTACTATGGCATGTAGGAAACTTTACGGCAGATTCTTGAAACATTTATCGTGGATTTTTAAACCTTGATCGTGGATTGCAAAAACCATGTTTTCTATGGAATTTCGCAAAATGTCCATTACAGACTATAAATAGCATAGATTTACCAATTGCGCATGGCAATAACAGGTTTGGGTAAACTAAACACAGATTGCAATAACAGGTTCACATTACAAACGCAGATTCTCAGAAATTGAACGTGGATTCTACAAAACTGAATGTAGTGGATTTACAGAAAGTTAACATAGATTCTACAAACTTTAGATCTAAGGCAGCGTGGATTGACGAAACCCACACTGGAAATGAATTTTTTTGTGAGAACGAAATTTCCAGCTATTTCCCTCTACCTGCCTCCCATGCACTCCTGAAACGTGTATAATATCAATCCCAAAATTAAGTGAATTATGTGCAGTCTGTTTATCAACAACACTAAAGACTCTTGAAAGAAATTCAACTTCTTTTAGAAATATCACCTATACGTATCCTAACGCCTGTGTATCCAGCACGAGAAGATGTGTATGTCACAAGCCTTGAGTATATACCCAGGAGATGTTGGACAGTGCATGACATCGCAAATGGATGTAGACTATGCATATACCTATAAGCTTGTGTCTATTCCCATGCACTATTTTTTCAAAGTTTGGTAACGTGAGGTTGGTAATGTTACTAAAGTTGTAATTAGGCGAGGTAACCTATTAGCAAAACAAAGCGTATAGCATAACAGCTAATGCTTTTTAACGTTCCAAATCTAAAATCTAGAATTCACTGTATCACACAGGGCTTTCAACTGTGAAAAGATAAGTAACAAATGGCAACTAAAGAGTGAATGACTGGTCGAAATGGTCTGTTTTTTTTTTAACACTTCTACCTTCATGTAGAGGAATACATAGTTCTGAGAGGAAACACTCTTCATCTTCCAAAATGCAAAGATCTCTGCAAATTTTCCCTAGCTCAGTACTTTCAAAGTCTACACACCTAAACACGAGACAGGTTTATACCATATCTGTGTGCAACTACTTCACCCATGCGCTTCTCGTTTTAGATGGAAATGTGGAAAACCCTCCAAATCCTCTGAGTTAATTAAATTCTACCCATGATTGGCTCCATTTCCTATTAGGTTAACATGACAATCTTGAAATCATTTTGTTCCTACTTCGATGGCGCAGATTAGATATGGATTTCATAGTCGACAACATGGGGCTACACCGCTACATGCGGTTGCTTCAGCAGGTCGAAGGCTGGTATTTTTTGTGGGCCATGACTTTTGACTATTTGTCTTATGTTAAAAGACAATAATCTTTTTATTTCGTATGAAGGATTTTGATTTATTAATAGAAATACAAATTATAGAATAGGTATTTTAAATTGTCTTATGGTTTGTCTATAAGTTTATTGTGTTTTGTTCATAATTAAATAATTCTAAATTAATTAGATTATGAAGTCTAAGTTAAAAAATAATTCATATCTAATTTAATAATTATATTAAAAATCATAAAATTTGTATTATTTGATTTGATTTTAGTAGTAGTTTGACAGGTACATGCTTTATTATTTCAACTTGTATATTACTTTGTAGCAGCTAAAGAACAAAAAAAAATCAGTTAATTAAATTGTGGCTTTAAAAAGAGGAAATTTAAAAATCAATGTAAATTTATAGATGTGAAATGTTAGGTGGAATGTTAGAAAACCAATTGATGTGCAAAAACAGTATCCCATTTTTCATTGATGAGAAAACCAATTGATGTGCAAAAACAGTCCCCCTTAAATGCACAATTCTCTCTCTACTTTTGATATGACGGGAAAAGGGCAAAAAAACTTTCTCTATACATGCAAAACTTATAAAATTTCTATTCCCTAGATAATTTCTCCCTCTATCTCAATTATTTTCTTACTTCTTTATGTTTAGGCTCTTCTTTCAAACATCTATTCATTTATGAAATATTGAAATAAATTATAGGTCTTTTCTCTTGGAAATTAAGGAAAATAAAGGAATAATAGGGTTTTTAGGGACCGATCAAGAAACTACAAAACCATCTTCCAGACCATCAAGAATAGTATTCAAGATATCATCTCCTCTCAGGTGTTCAAGACCTCTAAGACAATGTCTAACTATAAGGATTAAAGAGTTAAAAAAATTGGAGAATGTCCCAAGTCGAACCAATTTCAATTGAGCTAATATATCTACTAGACAAATGACAAAATGGAGACCTCCTTCAAAAGGGTGGGTTAAGCTTGATTTTGATGGTTCTTCTAAGCGAAACCTTGGGACTACTGCTACTAGGGGAGTTATAAGAGATTATCAAAGGAACCTTATTGAAGGTTTCAGGTGGGCCATTAGTGTTAACTCTTACAATGTTACTAAAGCTATGGTGGCCTAGTGTGAGATTAAGCAACTCCTATGCTTGGGGTTACTTGATGTGCAAATTGAAGGTGACTCCCAACTTGTTGTGAATGAACTCCTAAATGACAAGCCCTCTACTTCAAAGATACATAAAATAATTGAAACTTGTAGAAGGGACTTAAGGGAGTTTATTAGGTTAAAATTTACCATATCTCTCGAGAAGGTAATGGTGTTGTGGACATGGCTTGCAATCTAGGTCTGCTAAACATTGAGTGGACTTATTGGAATTTGAATTCAAATAACCTCTAGAACCTTTCAACACATTATTTCTCGGGATAGATTTGATTGTTACTTGTACGCTTGATATGACTACTCACTCTAAGGTTGGTTGTGTTGACTTGGAAGATTTTCCATATAGTTTGGAAAATCTTTGCTTAGCTATCCTAAATACTTTGTTGTGGCTTGTTGTCACCATTACTTGAAGGAAGGAGATCTATATGTATTGTAATAATCATATCCCTAAGGATCTCATGAGGGATTATATCACCCAAATTTTTACTAACATTTTTTTAATTATTTTATTGATTGTAGGGAAAGCATTGATTTTGAGGGTCAAGGGTTTTACTCTTATCTTACTCACACTTGGTATCTCACTCCTACATATAGCTTGCATATATGCATCCCACTCATGTGAATCCCTCTTATTGTTTATTGAACGGACCTCTCCATCTCATTATTATTAATGTTTCCATTATTATTTCTCACCATAAGATGACAAGGGTTATTTCTTATGATAGCCTTTGTACATCTGTTGTATGTGGTCTGGATAAAAGAAATAATAATTTCTTACTATTTACACTACCACCCAAACACTGAAAAAACATTAAAATTTTCAAAAAGGGGGTTAAAGGTTATGTTGTGTTATTTCCACAATTCTTTCCTTTAGATTTTTCAATTCCCTTGTGTCCTGGGTGGGTGTATATGCATGCTAAGATGGGTGATTCTAGACTATGCACATTACCTATCTCCTACAATGCTCTCAAATAGAATATTGAGCTCTCGAATCTCTTCCAAAGAGGTGGTTTTGATCCTGTTTTTAAAACTATGTGGGGCTACAATGACAACTTAACTTCCAGATTTGCTAACTCCTAGGCTAGACGAGTTGTCAACATTGGTAATGTGATGTTTAGGGATCCTGATGAGTTGATTGCCAAAGCCACAAGTCTCTCTTGCAAGGGTATCAAGGTTGAAAAAAAGAGCAACATTCTCCTTGGCAAGTTGAATATGAACTAGAGAGATGGTAGGTTGTAGCCAAGGGAATTGATTGAATTAGGCCAGCTAGCCTCTACCTTTCAATTACTAGAGGTAGAGGGCTACCTAGAGTGCTAGGACCATCTTCCATAGGCAATAGAACCCTTGAAATTTTAAGAGGGAGTAGCACAAAATCAAGAACCTTAGTCACCATGGTCATGTCTAGTATAATGGATTCTTCCACATCAATGACATTTGGGAAAGGTGGAGTCAAGCGATATCCTAACCATTTTCTAGGGAGCATTGTCCTAGTGGTATAATAGTTGTTGAAAATGAGCAACCTTCAGTATAACTTTACGAGCTTGCACTTGGATGTACATAAGTACATTAGAACTTATGATAATCTTAGTTTACAAATAAGAGTTCTTATCAACAACATATTGATTAAAAAGAGCAGCATTCCCATCCTTCCATATACTAAAAAGAATTTCCACCCTCAAAACATGTGAGATCTCGATATACTTGGTCAAAAGATGGGGTTAGTCTTCTAATTAAACCATGTGCAAAGAGAAAGGGGTCTCCCAGAAATATATGAAAAAATCATGAATCCCATTCCAAACTTCCTAAACTCAAGAACAAAACCAGAAGACGTGTTTGATCATTTTAATTTATCCAGAGAATGGACAATGAGAGTTGAGAATGCGCGTATGAACGAGATTATGCATGCATTTAATTAGCTATGTGTGGCCGGTATAAGAGTGCACGAATTCGATTCTTGGTTGACGTAAGTATGTGTAGATTTTCAAATCTTCACCGCAGATTTTCCACTACACATTGTATGAGCAGTGGCCAATGGTTTTACTATGGCATGTAGGAAACTTTACGGCAGATTCTTGAAACATTTATCGTGGATTTTTAAACCTTGATCGTGGATTGCAAAAACCATGTTTTCTATGGAATTTCGCAAAATGTCCATTACAGACTATAAATAGCATAGATTTACCAATTGCGCATGGCAATAACAGGTTTGGGTAAACTAAACACAGATTGCAATAACAGGTTCACATTACAAACGCAGATTCTCAGAAATTGAACGTGGATTCTACAAAACTGAATGTAGTGGATTTACAGAAAGTTAACATAGATTCTACAAACTTTAGATCTAAGGCAGCGTGGATTGACGAAACCCACACTGGAAATGAATTTTTTTGTGAGAACGAAATTTCTAGCTATTTCCCTCTACCTGCCTCCCATGCACTCCTGAAACGTGTATAATATCAATCCCAAAATTAAGTGAATTATGTGCAGTCTGTTTATCAACAACACTAAAGACTCTTGAAAGAAATTCAACTTCTTTTAGAAATATCACCTATACGTATCCTAACGCCTGTGTATCCAGCACGAGAAGATGTGTATGTCACAAGCCTTGAGTATATACCCAGGAGATGTTGGACAGTGCATGACATCCCAAATGGATGTAGACTATGCATATACCTATAAGCTTGTGTCTATTCCCATGCACTATTTTTTCAAAGTTTGGTAACGTGAGGTTGGTAATGTTACTAAAGTTGTAATTAGGCGAGGTAACCTATTAGCAAAACAAAGCGTATAGCATAACAGCTAATGCTTTTTAACGTTCCAAATCTAAAATCTAGAATTCACTGTATCACACAGGGCTTTCAACTGTGAAAAGATAAGTAACAAATGGCAACTAAAGAGTGAATGACTGGTCGAAATGGTCTGTTTTTTTTTTAACACTTCTACCTTCATGTAGAGGAATACATAGTTCTGAGAGGAAACACTCTTCATCTTCCAAAATGCAAAGATCTCTGCAAATTTTCCCTAGCTCAGTACTTTCAAAGTCTACACACCTAAACACGAGACAGGTTTATACCATATCTGTGTGCAACTACTTCACCCATGCGCTTCTCGTTTTAGATGGAAATGTGGAAAACCCTCCAAATCCTCTGAGTTAATTAAATTCTACCCATGATTGGCTCCATTTCCTATTAGGTTAACATGACAATCTTGATATCATTTTGTTCCTACTTCGATGGCGCAGATTAGATATGGATTTCATAGTCGACAACATGGGGCTACACCGCTACATGCGGTTGCTTCAGCAGGTCGAAGGCTGGTATTTTTTGTGGGCCATGACTTTTGACTATTTGTCTTATGTTAAAAGACAATAATCTTTTTATTTCGTATGAAGGATTTTGATTTATTAATAGAAATACAAATTATAGAATAGGTATTTTAAATTGTCTTATGGTTTGTCTATAAGTTTATTGTGTTTTGTTCATAATTAAATAATTCTAAATTAATTAGATTATGAAGTCTAAGTTAAAAAATAATTCATATCTAATTTAATAATTATATTAAAAATCATAAAATTTGTATTATTTGATTTGATTTTAGTAGTAGTTTGACAGGTACATGCTTTATTATTTCAACTTGTATATTACTTTGTAGCAGCTAAAGAACAAAAAAAAATCAGTTAATTAAATTGTGGCTTTAAAAAGAGGAAATTTAAAAATCAATGTAAATTTATAGATGTGAAATGTTAGGTGGAATGTTAGAAAAATTTTACACTCATAATCAAAATTGTAGTGAATGAACTTGTAGAGTGAAATTACCCTATCCTAATTGGATCTAATTCATTTAATCTTCTTTAAATACTATCATATATTTATTTTCACTTTGAAGTAAAAGTTTCATAACACCTAGAGTGTTTGTGGGACAAAAAAGGCTAAACCATCGAGTCTTTTTTGAAGTAGGGAAAATTTTTTTTGTCTTGAATGGAAACAAATATGTATTCTTCTCTTTTGTATAAATTATTTTGAAGTTGGAATAAAATATATTTTAAATTTGTGGAGTTGAAATTTAAGAAGCATTAATATAATTATTTTCACCTATGTAGTCTTATATAATTTTAATTATATTATTCCTAGAAATAGTATTATATTTGATATCAAAGTTAAAGTTCTATTAGTATTTATTCTTTTACATTTAGATATGTGATTAATGCCATTTAATATTGTTCTTTTGGTACATTTTTATTTTCCTTAAATGCATATGCTTGGATTTTATATATTGTGATGTGAAAAAAAAGATCCTAGACCTAGTAAATGTTCAACACACATAAGTAATGAGAGGAGGGGTGAATCAATACTTAATATAATTAATCAAATGTAAGTCTTTGAGCCATGATAAACAGAAGAACACATAAGCACACAACTGTAATACTAGATTTACATGGAAAAACCTAGAAAGAAAAAAAAAACAACAAGCAAGCTTTTGATCTATTATCCAGATCTACCCTCACAAATAAAATAGATTACATTATCATTTATGGAATACAATGCAAAGGAAGTTGCAACTCTGTCAAAGCCTACAACAGTTAAAACAAAATGAAGCTACAACCTCTGTACAAAGATACTTATCTAATTCAAATGTTAACAAATTGCTTCAACTTTTTGTTGACCGTTCCAAACCTTGAATTATATCTTTCTAGAAAACCACTCTACAAATCTCTGCAACATCAAAATACCTTCAAATAGCTCTCTTTTTCCATCACAACTAACTCCACTATCTTTGCAGAAACATTACTATAGAGATACCATGCCTCAACTACTCCTTTCCATATTTCACTATCAAAATCAATTGATGTGATTATCTTATTTCTACACTATCACTTCTAACTCAAACATCATTAACAATATTTATAATACATTTATATCCTATGCAACTCTTCAAAAACTTTCTCTTTTGTCAGATAAGATAAACGTGTAACATGAAATGTGCAATCAGAAATTGATTATCAGTACCCCAAAAAATTATGGTAAGCGGAATCAAATGAGTTTGTTGAAGAGTTGGTCATGAAAGAAAGAAATTGAGGTAAGGCTCTTAAGCCGCTGCCTGAGATATTCAATGACAAACTTTAAAAAAATGCAATGTAAGGCATATGAAAGGAAAACATAGAACACCTTTAATATTGCAGACCATGGGAATTGTATGTGTATTTTTGTGCTAACTATGTGGGGACCCTAAAGCAAACAACAACAAAATAATTCTACATTTAATTTCTCACTGCAACAATGGGGGGATTTGGCACTGATTAAGGTTTGGGTGATGGATTTGTCCTCTCCCAAGTGATGCATCACTCTGGCTAGACTATAATGTCTCCCACAGGACATGGGCTATCATCTTATTCCCATACAGAATGTTGGTGTTGGGATTGCATGGGAATGGCTTGTTGGAATATTAATTAATCTCTAGCCTGGAAACTTTTTCCCATTACATATCAAATGAAGACCCAAGTTGCAGCTAACATAACATGCAATATTTATTTTGGTAGACAAATTTGAATTCAAATTAAGCACTTGTTTTTGGACTTGCAACAGCCAATGAACACATCCAACAATTAATGTGTTAGGTGATTTTTAAATTTGAATAAAGCACTCATTCTCATGAGCTTGCTAATAGAAGACAAAAGGAATGTCTTTTGCAACCATTGGAGTTTAGTTTTGGTTTGTAAGTGAAGACCCTAGAGTAGCAGATGAAGTGGAGAATGTTTAGCAGAAAGTAAGGTGACAACAACATCACAAAAGGAATGTTTTAGCAGACGCAATGCATTGTCAGCTACAACTACAAGATTGTAGCAATTTATGTATTTGAGGTGTGAGCATAGCACCCAGTCATTGGACATTTTTCCAAATAGCTTAGTTTTTATTTTGTGCATGTAAATGAGAGAATATCCTCTGAGCTTTTATATTTTGAAGAAAACAAGGAATATATGCAAAGTAATTTTTTTTTTGTTTAGCTTGTTGTCATTGTGCATACACTATGCATTTTCTATGTGTGTATTTCTTGTTTTGTCAGTCTAGTAACAACAGTAAAGTTGTGTATCAACACCCTTGCCGCCCAACAAGTGGTATCAGAGCCCTATTTTTCTGGGTAGATAGTTAATCAGTAGTTTGTTATTGTGGGTTAAGCCCTAAGTTATCTAGGCATTGGTAAAATTTCTTAAGTTTCAAAATATGGCAGGAGGTGAGAGCAAATATTGGCAACAACCACCACATTTTGATGGAAAAAATTATGACATATGGGCTAAGAAGATGAGAACCATCTTACTTACAAATGACCTATGGGAGTTGGTCACAAATGGGTTCAATGATATCATAGGCCCAAATGCATTTGTAGCTCTTTCAAATGCAAAAAAAAACCAATTGAAAAAGATAAGAATGAAAGATGCAAAATCACTCAGTTTGATTGAGGCAACCTTGAGTGAGGCTATTTTCCCACCTATTACAACATCAAACTATGCAAAACAAGCTTGGGATATATTGAAAAATAGTTATAAAGGGACTAACAAAGTGAGGTTAGCTAAGTTGCAACTCTTGAAAAGAAATTTTAAGACTCTACAAATGAAAGAGAATGAGTCCATTTCTGATTTTCACACTAAGATTTCAACCCTGGTAAATCAGCTAAGAGTCAATGGAGAAACAATGGAAGAGCAAAGGATTGCTGAAAAAATCCTAAGTCTACCTACTAAGTTTGACTATGTAGTCATAGCCATTGAAGAGGCAAAGGATTTGTCTCATATGACCATAGATGAGTTGATGGGTTCACTACAAACTCAAGAGAAATGGTTGAACAAATATTCTCCTTCCCTAGACCAAGCCTTCAAAGCTTAGACCAATGAAAGAGGTCATGGAAGAGGAAGAAACAAAAGGTAGAGGTCAAAGAGGCAGAGGCAAAAGAAACAATTCTGGAAGAGGAGGTTCTGATAGCATAGAGGAGATGAGCAACTCACTATCAACAAACCAAAACTACAGGATGAACACAAGTTCGAATCAAAGGAATGACAAAAGTAATGTGTAGTGTTATTAATGTCACAAATATGGCCATTATTTTAGTGATTGTAGAAAGAAGCAACGTGACCATGGAGGCCAAAATGCTAATGTAGCAAATGAGAACAAAGGTGAAAATGAAAAACAATTCAATGTATTCATTATTTGCAACCATGCTAAACGCAACAATGATGAAGTATGGAATTTGGATAGTGGATGCAACAACCACATGAGTGGTAAGGGTATGTGCAGGATCATCATGGAAAAAAGAGGCCCTTAAGTGGAAAAAAATTCAAAAAAATCAGAGTTAGGCAACTTGACGTAAAAATTTGAATAAGTTATCTATATTATTTCAAAAATATGTAAAAATAGATTCTACATAAAATTGAATGTAGTTTCTAAACTACTAGGTTTGTTTAAAAAAAAAATCTATTTGGTGAAAATTTGAAATTTCAATGTAGTGGTACTTAAATTTCTGGGAAAAATAAGAAGTAGGTGTATGTCTAACCACCCTAACCACAATAAAATGATACTTATTTTTTATAATATTTTAGATATAAGTAGAGAACTCATGCCCCTATGTGATGCATATTTTTGTAATTTGTTTCCAAGTAAATAATTAATTATGATTTTTTATTACAACTTTTTAAAAATATAAAAACTCGTACGTCTAACCACCTTAACTTGGTCAAAACTTCATGAAATTCATTTTTTCTTTTTTTAGTCCTTTAGTATGTGAAGCATAGAATGTGACACATGTTTTGGATTCAAAGAATGTGATACTATTTGAAATCTATAAATGTTTTTCAATCAGCCTATCAATCAGGACTTTAGTGATAATTTGAATAGAAAATGAATAATAATTACTTATTAAATTCAAAGTAAAGCATAATTTACATCGATGGAAAGCTGAGAATCTCCTTTAAAAACCCTTTTCATTTCGTCAATTTTGGGTAAAAAAAAGTTGTTAGCCACATACCCATCATATTGGCACTTTTTGGCCCATCATGATCCTGCACATACCTGTAACAAATTTTTTTTTACCTCCATTGATAGTAGTATAAAAAATGAGATCAAGATGGGAAATGATGAGAAGGTTCCTAGCATTAGAAGAGGTGTAGTCAGCATCCAAACCAAGAATGGTGAGAGGCAGCAAATTCAAGATGTTTATTATGCCCCTGCCATGAAACATAACCTATTGAGCATTGGAAAAATGCTCCAAAATGGTTACAAGATCCTAATGGAGAATGGAGAATGCAAGATATTTGACAAAGGAGGCAGCAAGAGAGTCATTTTTACAATGCAGATGACGAGAAACAAAATGTTTCTTCTTAAGATGCACATAGTGTATGTGATAGGAACAGCAGACGGTTAGTAACAACAAATTTCCCCGGCTCTGACAGCAGTCACACAACAATTAGAAGTCAAACATCAATTTGCCTTCAAGAGAGTCATCAAAGACCCATCCAAACTATGGCATTTAAGGTATGGGCACTTAAGCTTTTCAAGTTTGAGTTTATTGTCTAGGAAAGGAATGGTTAGGCGTTTACCATCCATTGTAGAACCTGATGGCAAGTGTGAGGCTTGCATTTTAGGAAAGCAACATAGGAAACCTTTCCAATTTGGGTATTCTAGGAGAGCAAAAGCACCACTTGAGTTAGTGCAATCATATTTTTGTAGACCCATGAAAACCCCCACCTTAGCTGGAAATACATATTTCATGACTTTTGTAGATGACTATAGCAAAAAAATATGGGTCTATTTCTTGAAAAAAGATTAGAAGCCATTGAGAAGTTTAAATGGTTCAAGGAAGAGGTTGAGAAAGAGAGTGGTCATTATATCAAAGCCCTTAGAACAAATAGAGGGGGAGAGTACATCTCCAATGAATTCCTAAATTTGTGTAGGAATTAGGGCATTCACAAAGAATTTACAACTAGGTATACCCCACAAAAAAATGGAGTGGCGGAAAGGAAAAATAGAACCATTCAAGATATGGTGGCAAGTATGTTAAAAGAAATTGGGTTGTCACACATATTTTGGGGAGAAGTTGTAGAAACAACAGTCTATATACTGAATAGGTACCCCACAAAAGTTGTTCGTGATAGGATTCCACAAGAGGCGTGGACAAATAGAAAATGGAGTTTTGAGCACTTAAGGATATTTGGGTGTGTGGCATACACACTCGTGCCAAAAGAGAAGAGGCATAAATTTGATGAAAAGGGAGAAAAGTGTATCTTCATAAGCTATAGTGAGTAGTCAAATGCCTACAAGTTATACAATCCCATCACCAAGAAAGTAGTAATCAACAGGGATGTTATATTTATTGAGAATGAAGCATGGGATGGAACAATGGATGACACCATGGGTATTTCAGTTACAATACCCCTTGATGATGAAGAAGTTGTAGATGATAGCAACATAGGAGGAGCTCAAGAGATCAGTAGCCTAGGAAGAAACCACCATAGAGCATTAGAAAATAGCAACTCTGGTGATTTGCAGCGAAACAGTAACTCTGGTAGTATTCAACAAAGATAGTAGTTTGGCAGCACTGAACAGAGATAGTAGACTAGTAGCTCTAGAATTCAGCAGAGCAGTAGCTCTAAGAGTCAGTAGTATAGTAGCTCCAGAGGTCAAAGTAGCAGCAATTCAGAAGAAAATTTGGATCCCACACTCGCATCATTGATGCCACATAAGACAAAGAGTGTAAGGGAGATCTATGACAGCACACAACATGTTGATTATGATGAAAATTTAGATTTTGCACTATTCTCCTATAGTGATCCAACACACTTTGAGGAAGTGATGAAAGAAGAGAAGTGGTGTATTGCCATGGATGAAGAATTGGAGGCTATAGAGAGGAATCAAACATGGGAGTTGATCGATTTACCCAAGGGTAAACAACTGATTGGAGTGAAGAGGGTCTATAAGACCAAGTTTACTGTAGAAGGGAAGATTCAAAGACACAAAATAAGGCTAGTAGTCAAAGGGTACAAACAATAGCCCGGTATAGATTATGATGAGACATATGCACCATTTGCAAGGCTGAAAACAGTGCATACAATGATAGTAGTTGCAACACAACATCAGTGGAAAGTGTTGCAGATGGATGTAATTTCAACCTTCTTGAATGAAGTGTTGAAAGAGGAAGTGTATGTGGAGAAACCACCTGGATATGAAGTCCTAGGGTAAGAGGAGAAAGTGTATAGGCTCTAAAAATATCTTTATGGGCTAAATCAAACACATTAGGCATGGTACAATAGCATAGACTACTATTTGTGGAGCAATGACTTTAGCAAAAGCAACAATGAGCCCACACTCTACATCAAATCAACTGAAGGTGATATTTTAATTGTTGTTTTTTATGTAGATGATTTTATTTTTACTGGTAACAATGACATCAAAATTGTTGATTTTAAGGAGGTGATGAAAAATGAATTTGAGATGATGGATCTAGGTTTTTTGAAGTATTTTCTTGGGATAGAAGTTCAACAAACAATGCATGGCATTTTTATTTCACAAGCTATTTATGCCAAACAAATTTTAAGGAGGTTCAAAATGAATAACAACAAACCTGCCCCCACACCAACAACAATAGGTTTGAAACTGCACAAGTCTGATAGTGGTAAGGAAGTGAACCCAACCCTTTACAAAAGCATGGTTGGAAGTGTGATGTATTTGACATCAACAAGGCCTGACTTAATGTATGCAGTAAGCTTGATATCTAGGTTCATGGAGGAACCTAAAGAGACACATTGGCAAGCAGGAAAAAGGATTTTGAGGTATGTCAATGGAACAACCAGTTAAGGCATCATATATGGTGCATCAAATGAGTTCAGGTTGGATGGTTTCACAGATAGTGATTGGGAAGGAAATGTGGATCATAAGAAGAGCACATCTGGTTATGTCTTCAACATGGGATCGGGTGCAATCTCATGGGCATCAAAGAAGGAGTCGATCATATCTCTCAGCATAGCAAACGTAGAGTACATAGCAACAAATGCAGTAGCTTGTCAGGCTATTTGGTTGAGGAGGATCCGTGCAGATTTACAGCAACAACAAGTTGACAGTATAGTCATTCATTGTGAAAATGTGTCCTCCATAGCACTGACAAAGAATTCAGTCTTCCACGGATGAAGAAAACACATCGAGATTCATTATCAATTCATAAGGGAGTTAGTAGAACAAGGTGAGATAGAACTTCAGTATTGTAGATCCAAGCAGTAGCTCACCGAAATCTTCACCAAAGCATTGCAAAAGGAAAGTTTTGAATGCCTAAGAGATACACTTGGCATTATGGATAGCTTCGCAGATCAGCTCTAGGAGGAATCTACAGAGTGACAGCTGACTTGCAGATTAAGGGGGAGTTTTGGAATATTAATTAATCTGCAACCCACAGACTTTTCCCCCTGCCATGTCAGATGAAGACCCAAATTGCAGCTAACATAACCTGTAATATTTATTTTGGTAGATAAATTTGAATTCAAGTTAAGCACTTATTTTAGGACTTACAACAACCAACAAACACCTACAACAATTAATTTGTTAGGTGATTTTAAAATTTGAATGAAGCACTCATTCTCATGAGCTTGCTAATAGAAGACAAAAGGAATGTCTTTTGCAACCGTTGGAGTTTAGTTTTTGGTTTGTAAGTGAAGACCATGTAGTAGCAGATGAAGTGGAGAATTTTTAGCAAAAAGTAAGGCAATAGCAGTAGCACAAAAGGAATGTTTTAGCCGATGTAGTGCATTGTCAACTACAACTACAAGATTGTAGCAATTTATGTTTTTGAGGTGTGAGTGTAGCACCTAGTCATTGGACATCTATCCAAATAGCTTAGTTTTTGTTTTGTGCATGTAAATCAGAGAATATCCTCTGAGCTTTTGTATTTTGAAGAAAACAAGGAATATGTACAAAGTTAAATTATGTCTATTTAGCTTGTTCTCACTGCGCATACACTGTGCATTTATTGTTTGTGTATTTTCTGTTGTCAATCCAATAATAGCAGTAAAGTTGTGTATCAGCATCTCTATCGCCCAACATGGCTCACGCCAAACCTACTAAGCTCTCTAGCATACCAAAAAAACTCAGCATCCCCTCTTTCATGCTTTTCTTGGCAAAATTAGGTTTCCATCAACCTCAAAAGGCCTACAAATTACACTTTGGCCTCTCCTAGACTCACAATTGTATCATCATGACTCTAAACCCACTATTTCATATCAAATTGTAGGTCATAGAAAATTATAAGCACTCAACAATTTTGATGTGGGTGAATATACCTCAATTTGCATCACTCTCATTCCAAATGCTTGGTAGATTCAAAAGGTTTTGAAGATATCAGATATCTTGGGTCAAAAATATCATGACTTGTACATGAAATGGCTTGCACATGAAAATCAAATTCAAACACCTTCATAGAGGTGATACATGACTTTCTAAAGCCTCCAAATGACTAGCCGGGGTTGTAGGGTCAAATCTCACAAAATACAATTGAATTGCTTCACCTAAAGTTTGAAACTATCTCCACCTAAAAGAGTTATGAAAATTTAGGTGATAAAAGAAAAGTACAAATGAGCAATGCATAATATTGTATTTAGATGATCTAAATTACAATGATAAAAAGTCTTTCATATATAGGTAAGGAAGAGGCAATCCACCAATGTGACACAAATGAAAAGACAAGTGCCCCATAATGTGACACAAATGACTAGACAAGTGTTTTATGTTAGTGTGAATAATTAATCTATTCACTATACTTAAGTGTACTTACATTGATAAGGTTAGGAAACATCTTGTTTAATTGAATGTGCAACCTTTAAGCCTCTTGAGGTTACCAATGTGACACAAATGAGTAGAAAGTGTTCTATGTTAGTGTGAATAATTAATCTATTCACTATAATTAAGTGTACTTAGGTTGATGAGGTTAGGCAACATCTTGTCTAATTGAATGTGCAATGTTTAACCTCTTGAGATTACCAAGTTATTTTGTTAATCTCATGCACATACTTTTTGGAGGTTGGAAGTCTTTTCATCTCACCTCAAAAATCACTCAACACTTGGCATCAAGGTTGATGGTTTGCACACTCGAATTGTTCCTAAGGTTGACAACTATAGGGAACTTGTCTACACATTTGTGCTACATCTTCGGGAACTTGCCAGTTCACCTCATAGGTGGGTTGCCTCTACCTTGCCTACATATTTAAGGCTTTATACTCAATGTAATTTGGGTCATCTAAATGTAATCTTTGCATTGTTCATTTGTACTTGTTTTTTTATCTCATACATTTTCTTAATTTCTTATATTCTATAGGTGCAACCTTAGGAACACTTGGAGTGTGCAAACCAATAACCTCTATGACCAAGTCATCAACCTTGTGTGCTAAGTGTTGAGTGACCTTTGAGGTGAGACAAAAAGACATCCAAAATCAAAAAGGTATGTGCGTGGGGTTAACCAAATAGCTTTGTAACCTCTAGAGGTCTAAAAGATTGCACATTTAGTTAGACAAGATTTTTTCTAACCTCATCAACCTAAGTACAATTAAGTATAGTGAATAGATAAATTATTCCCTCTAAGAAAACACCTTTCTTAGGTAAAGTTCAGAAAATACTTGGGTTTGGGGGGTCCTTGGATTTAACATTTAGAAACATATTGAGACAAAAATGACTTGGAGCTAGATATGTGGCCAACACACAGGACATTGTAGACAAAACAAAATTATAGGAAAAACCACTATGGTACTCAAGGAAGGAAAAAAACCAATAAGTTTGAGCCTAAAGCACAAAAAAAAAAAACAAGACCCAAGGAGTCCAACACACATGAAAAATTTATGAGTCTAAAATAAATGTCTTGGATTGGTTAAAATAGTAGATGGGTGTCCTCGAGGAATAAATTAATGTTTTATAGTAACTAGAGTAGAAGAAATGAGTGTTTTTAGTTTGGTAGGAATTAAGGCATGTTGGGGTAGCACTAAACATAAACATGTCATGTTGTACCAATGAAAAATATTATTTTATTTAAAGAACGATTAAGAAGGAACACTAAAATAATTTTGTGATTTTAATTCTCTCATAAGTTTGTCAAGAATCACATATTTTATAAAAAAAAGTAAATATATTGATATAAGATATCATTTCACAGAAAAACTAGTTTATAATAGAAAAAAATAAACTTAAATTTTGTAAATAAAAAGAATAGATTATTGATATTTTCATCAAAATCTTGTGGAAACAAGATTTTAAAAAGCTAACAGTCAATTTAGCATTAATCAGTCTGAAATCAAATTTAAAGAAACGTTTTAATATTAATCTTAACATACACCTTCACTAAAATATCACCTGAATAGCTCCACCCACTTAAGTTTCTGAAAAATTTGTGTGAAGCATTTAGTAAATACAACTAATCCATAAAAGAACCCATCAAAAATGTGCTGGATATATATATCTTAGATGTCTGATTTGAGAAATGCTCTCACAGACGTCTTAAAATGTATGTGGCACGTTAAGAAAATCAAAAGTTGAGTATGAATATATTTTTCTCTTAAATTTACACTTCCCACAGCGGTTCCCACAACATCATTGGATTCGCCTCCTCATACATGGTATATTCATTTTGTTGTGATGTAGAACATAAAATTTCTTCAGCATCATGAGATCCAACGGTGACAAGGGATCCAAGCTTCTCATATGCAGAACGCACGTTCAAGAGCTCTGCTTGCGTGGCTGTCAACTGAGACTCCAGGCCCTCAATTCGCTTCTGCAGTTGATGGGTTGCTCTTGAACACCCATAAACAGGGTCCTCCACTCTAGCTGTTGCTTCATACACCAAACTATTTACTACATCTGCTCTTTGCTCAGCTTTGACATCCTATAACAAAACCACATAAAAACCATGAATTTCAATATCCACCAATTCAAAACTAGAACTCCACATTCTCTCTTTTATTCTACACATAAAAGTTCTAGCCAATAGTAAATATTGGGACATGTATGGTATGGTATTACTTGGCAAATTTAACAGAAGTATTCAAACAAGTAGGTTCTACAGACAACAATTTTCTCCGAACTGTTTTATGGCTGCTCTTATACTAATAGTCTCAGTGCCATGATAATGCTAATGCGGTATATATAGCACTTAAATGGACCTTACCTAATTGGGTGGTAAACAAAACAATCAAAAGTCATAAATTCTAGTCGTTTATAAGCTTACTCAATGAAAGAAGATGAAGTACTGCACCACGACCTTTGATAGATATTGTGTTTCTAAAAGTCACCTGTAAAAGAAATTTATATACGTTCTTTTCTCCTTTACCCCTAAAATACTTGTACCAAAATAGAACAACTATGGTGGCCAACTCTCTACTATTTCTGGTATTATCCAAACGAAACACTAAGCCGAAGGAATACAAATCCAGATAGTTTTAACTAATGAAAGTGATTCCATTTGATGTCTGAAAACTTAGAAATTGGGTACAGATACAATACTTTGAGCATTTTGATAATGCGATTGATTCCGTATACTTTCTGCACGATCTCAAACCTTTCCAGATCGTCAGAAGGAAAATAAGGAGCCAACAAACAATCATCTGAACATCTTTTGCGTTGTGATCGACAAGCTGCACAGGCTTTTGGGGCCATCTTTCCATTTCGCATGCCCAGATATCGCCTCACTTGTCTATTTATCAAGACTTTCTTGGCTGAAGACTGGAACAGCGAACTAGTTAATTATAGCACGTAACAGATGGAATGCTTTTTCATGTTTTTTTTCTTTGACCTTCATGGCGGTCCGCCGGATACAACCTTTGACAGTTCTCCCTCCTTCAACATGGAAAGGGATTTGGTGTATTACTGACATTTGGATGCCCAAAATTTTAACGTGTGAAGCGTTGCAGCGTGATGATTTTGGTTTCTGTCTGTCTCTGTTATCTGATCTGATTAAGGTTGCTTTCAGAGTGTCGTATCCTCTAGAAATAGGGAAACGACAAGTAACTTTTGGACACGTGCGGTCACTTCGAATCAAAATACGGCGTTAAATATAAACTAAATACTATTAAAAATAAGTAAACTTTCAGATGTCCATCATTCGAAATGATAAATAGAAAATTTTATTTTTGGATATACTCTAGAATTATTTTGATCATCAATTTATCAAGTTAATGGTAATTTTAATGTTCAAAATTGTGGTCGGTATAATACATGACTTAATCCAGCATCCATGTGTATCTAAAGGTTTCAATATGAGTATTGACATCAATTTTAATAAGTCTTTTTTTCTACTTCATTCCATTGCAATAATGTTCTTTCTTCTTTTCTTTTTTTTGTAAAAAGGATAAAAAAATATTAATTAATAAGTCTAAAAAAGTAATACAAAAATATTTTCAAATAGTAATATAGAGTTCATGGAAATTAAAATAAGGAACATTCAAAGGTGGTTTTTTACCAATCCACCACCACCAAGAATCAAGAGAACCAGCAAAAGTTAGGATGAATAAACCATCATCATTGGTTGTCATTTTGAAGAAGATGAAGAAAATGAGTCTTAATTAGCTTTATGATCTTGCCCATCTATCATTTTCTTGTCTTGGTATTAAATTTGCATAGCATTATACTTATGGTCATGTTTTATAGCTTCTTTAATGATAATATTTTTTTCACAAAAATGATAACTATATTAATTAAAGAAATATTAGAAAATTACATAAAGATTTCTAAACAACTATAACTATTTCTAAAGCTCAAGGAATAAAGACCCGAGGAGGTTTTCCCAACTATAACAACAAAAATAATTCCAAACATTTTTCAATCAAGGATAATATTTGTACTCAACATTTCCTAGTCTCTAATCTAAGATCCACTAGAAATTGAATACACTCCTTTTGGATAAGATCCCCAATCAAGATTAACAGCTCCCTCCAAAGAATAACATGGTCTTTGATGCAAAATAGAAGAACGAGTTTCTCGAGCTTCCAGATCATCTCCCAAATTCCAAGAAGATGCATCCTTGCAAGAATAAATATGAGATCCCCCCACTAAATGATAAAACTTAAAGTTAGACAGTTTAGACTAACTAGCATTCTAAAATATTTTACTCAAATTAAGAATTTTAAAAAATGAAGTATCATAGGATATGAGTCCCATGACTCTAACCAAAAGGAAACCTTATAAAAAAATTATAGTAAAAAAAAGGCCCTATTTAGCAAGTAATAAACTTTTCTTAATAGTATTTCAAATCACAAAACCTTTTCTACTCAAGACATTCTTGGAACCTTATCAATATCATTCCATTAAAAAAACTTATAGATGTGTAGATTGGCTAGACCAAGATCACCAAATTCATTTTGTCTACAAATATGGTCACAAATAATAAGATCCTATTTGTGATAGTCTTTGTTTCCTACCCAAAGAAACTTCCTAGAAAGACAAAATATTTTAGAAAACTCATAATAGTAGAATGAACTAGGAAGCTACAAATAGAAAGAGTATGCAAAATAGCATTTAAAACGGTATTACATCTAGTTAAAGACAACCATCAAGAGGTTCAATGAAAAACCTACATTTGAAACCTTTGAAAAAACTATTTCCACTACATATAATTAGGATTATCAACTAACTGTAATGCCACAGAATTGCACCTAGGGGAAATTTCACATTTTTGCACTTTTTCCTAGCATTTGTGACACCTTAGAGCATTAATGACAAAAATCCCATGAGTTAGAATTTTTTATTCTGACTCCATGCATACTTGTGGTAGAGCAATAGAAGCCTGATGAAATGTTTCTAAAAAATCTAGGCTTTGGACGCCTACACAAGACGTAGACGTCTGTGTGGCACACTAGCATCCTAGCGACTTTTCGAGTTTTAAACAAGGAATTTGGAATCTTGACTCTCTCGAAACGTTTCCTACCAGTCAGATTTCAGATTTAACGACTCTTTGTCATCCTTTCATGCATTAAAAATCCCTTTCTTTCTCTCATTTGGGGTTGGAAGTCATTCATTCAATATCTCTTACCATTTGCTCCATCTTTGAGTTCTCTTCATCCTTGATAGCAACACTTTCACAAGTAAAGTCATACTAGGCTGAGGTCCTTCCAGCAACAACAACTCTTAAGCAAGCACTCAACAGTGTGTCTGTGTGCTCTGGAGAGGGTCTAGGCCCATGGGTAATGCTCTCTCTCTCACTTTCCTTTCCTACTTGTTTATTTACTATCTACTTGTTTATTTACTATCTCATGGTGTAGGTTCTACTCCTAAAGTGGTTTTTTCTTTCACCACACACTTTGTTTGCTTCATTTGCACTCCTTTCCAACTTGGTTGTCCATGGAGGTGGGAACACCAAAGTGAGGGTTTGACTGAGGAAGACCCCTATACAACCCCAACCTTTTCCCCTTGTTCTTTTGTGTATAGGTGCAAAGTGGAGCTTGGAGTGAAGAGTTGGACGTCCAGTAAAAGGTAAGCTCTCTCCATGTCCCCTTTTATTTGTTAAAGCTTCTAGCTTCGTATTCGTTTATTTAATTCATTACATCCTAGATATGAGCTCAAAAGTGAAACCTGGTTTTGTTCACTTGAGCTTCTAAGACCTCTGTTGCTTAGGGCTCTAGGCAATCTTTTAGACGACAACGCACCACACTAGCATCCTAAAACCACATTGTTGTCTTATGGCCAAGAGCTCACTCATCTAAGGCACAAATATTGGGGTTTCACTCTCTCAGGATCAAATGCTTTACTTGGTGATGATTGGGGCTCCTTAGATTTCTTTGAATTCTTTATTGTGAAATACAAGGCAAGCGCGTCTTGCATAGAATTTCTAATTACTTCTGACACAAAGATAGACAACACTCCTGCCTAGGAAGAGAAGTGTGACCCTATTCAGGGAACAACTCCTTCCTCCACTGAGGAGAGTAATCCCACTCTCACAAAGGAGGTTAACATTTTCAAACCTAGTAAAGAAGGTGGGAGCACTCCCATAGAAATATTTGGCATTCATTGGTGGAATGAAACACTCTACGTAGAGTTTCCACCTCCTGATGTTTTACAAACTCGTTATGGGTTTGGATATGAACTCACCTCTTGATATGGCTATGGGAAGAATGTCCTAGGGAATATTGAATAAGGAATTCAAGTCCCTATCTAGTTTAAGCCACGACAGTGCTATATGGGTTTGGGATGCTCTATTGAATAGTCTAAACAAAAACCTTGGTGGAGTGTTAACATGATTTCAACCAAGCCATTGAGCTTGGTTCATCCTGAGTTGATAGAGGTAGGGATCAGGCCAAGAAAATACCTTTAGATGTCTTCTCTTCAAATGAAGCACTGGAGGAATTCCTAGGTGCCTATTCCACATTGCCTTCTTTTCATCACAAGAGACAATTCTCGTATCGCCTACATAAACAAGCATACTATGGAGAATCCATCTTAAGTATTGATGAGGAGGAACCCCTATCTAATTTCAGTAATGATGTTTTGATATCTCATACCGAAGGTCATAGTTCTCTCCTTAAAGGAGATACTACTGAGGTCTCTATGGATCCTAAGTCTTGAGAAAAAAATCAAGATTGGTAACTATCTTTCTTCGGAAGAAATGGATGGAAATTTCAATCTCTTGCATTCTCATCCTGATATCTTCACTTGGAGGTACAAGGATATACCTAGTATTGATGAGTATATAGTGGTTCACAATATCATCCTATGTCCCGACGCCAAGCTAGTTAAGGAAAAAATCTGAAAGATCAATCCTAGCGTGGCATTGATGGTCAAGATTGAGATAAAGAAGCTATTGGCTTTATTTGTTCAATTAGCTACTCCCATTGGATTTCAAATATAGTCGCCATTAGTAAGCTTGATGGTCGTATTTGTATATGTATTGACTTTCAAGATCTTAATAAGGCTTCTCTTAAGGATTATTTTCTGCTACCTAATATAGATATGATTGTGGACTCGACTACAGGCCATGCATTGTTATCTTTTATGGTCAACTTCTTGGGTTACAATCAAATCTGTATTAATCTAGATCAATACAAAACAACCTTCACTACCCCTTGGGGTACTTTCTATTATGTGGTCATGCCCTTTAGGTTAAATAATGCGGAGTAACATACCAACGGGAAATGACCCTAATATTTCATGATTTTATTCATAAGATCTTAGAAGACGATGTTGATCACATCTTAGTGAAATTGATAACCCATCAAGATCATGTGAAGAACCTTCGTCTTATTTTTGAAAGACTTTGAATCTATAAAATGACACTAAATCCCCATAAATGTATTTTCGTTGTGGATGTCGACAAGATTTTGGGGTTCATAGTTTCTCACCGTGGAATTGAAGTTGACACAAGTAAAATTGATTCCATCACTAACATGCCTGCACTGAGGAATATCACTGAGTTGCAATGTTTACAAGGGAAGATTTAGGAAATTCATAGATTTATATCTCAATTGGATGATTGTAGCCTTCCTTTCACTTGTTTATTGAAAAAGGATGTTTGCTTCATTTGGGATGAGGAGTGCGAGAAAGCCTTTGAGTTAATCAAAGCTTATTTGGCCAATTCTCCAGTATTGATGTTGGCCATGCAAGATAGACCCTTTTTGTTTTACCTTGCTACATCACCATATTCCTTAGTGGCTTTGCTAGCTCAATATGATGGCGAGGGGAAAGAGAGAGTGGTCTACTACATCATTCGCGTTCTATTTGATTATGAAATTCGTTACTTCTCCATGGAGAAGCAATTCCTTGCTCTTGTTTTCGCTACATAAAAGTTGAGACACTACCTCCTCCATGCCAAAACACATGTCATTGTGAAAACAGATCTCTAAAGAATTTTTTCTTCAGTGTTGACCTTGCTGGGAGACTAGTGAAATGGGTTATGTTTCTTTCTGAGTTTGATATTAAGTTTGTTACTCAAACTTCAATAAAGGGTCAAGTAGTTTCCAATCAATTGGTAGATGCTCCCTCATCTCATTCCTTCCCAAGGTTGGATTTATTCCCTAACGAGAATATTTTTAGATTTGTTCTGGAGTAGGTATGGTCCTAATATCCCCTGAAGGTAAACTAGTCCCTCTATTATTTCAATTATGTTTCCCTTGCACCAATAACATTGTTGAGTATGAAGCTCTTATTGTTGGCTTGTGTGCCACGATTGCACTAAGAATCAAACATCTTTATATACTAGGTGATTTAGAGCTCATTGTGAATTAGATTATGGGGACCTATCAAGCTAAACAAAGTAAGTTGTCCCAATACCGAGGCCTTGCACCATCCTTTCTTAATTGGTTCTCCTCTTTCGCAATAGATAGTGTCTCTAGGAGGAAAAATAGACACACTGATGCCATGGAAAGTGCTACTTCCTTGGTGCCTTCAGAAGAATATATGAAAGAATACCACTTCATGGTTCAAGTCCAGCAAACCGCTGGAGTTCCTAATCAACCTGAATTTGAATCCTTTGTGTGTTCTCACGTAGACTTGGGAGAATGGTTTACTAGTATCTATAATTATCTAAAGACTAGAAACCTTCCTGATGATGCAACAAAAAATGATCGCACTCATATACGAAAGGCTTTAGCACATTATGTCATTTTATCTGATGTTCTTTATTGAAAATCCTATAACAACTTACTTCTGAGTATGTGTCTCACTAAAGCACAAATACTCCTTGCCTTTAAGGAATCCCATTCAAGATCCAAAGGCGGAAACTTTGGTGGTAGATCCCTAGCGAGAAGATTGATACACTGGGGTACTATTGGAAAAGGATGGAACAAGATTCCTTTGACTTAAAGTGCCTTCAATGTCAACAACACTGTCATCTTATTCATGCACCTACTCAAGAGTTACAAAATAAAACCTCTCCTTGTACATTTAGAAAATGGGGGTTGGATATCATTGGAAAAGTATCACCTCCTTCTTCCAAGGGACATATCTTTATTATTACTGCTATGGATTAGTTCATGAAATGGGCCGAAGCTATTCCCCTTTGATCCATAAATGCTGAAGCTATTTGTAACTTCTCATGAAAAAAATTATTTCTTGTTTTGGATTTCCTGCTACACTTGTTTCTGACAATGGTACACCATTCAAGAACAAGGAAGAAAAGCAGTTCTTAGAGAAGTTTCATATCCAACATATATTTTCTATGCCATACTATCTACAATCCAATGGTCAAGTAGAAGCATCTAACATAACTCTTGAACTTATTCTTTGTAAGACAATCAATAAACATGGTAAGGATTGGAATATTCAATTAAGATATGCTTTGTGGGCCTATCACATGAGTGTTCATACAGCGACAAGAACAATGCCTTACAATCTTGTGTATGGTGCCAAAGCTATCATGCCTTTAGAGTCAAAAATTATATATTTATGGGATTCCCTTAAAGGGTTAATTGACAATTAAAATTACTAGGTTAACCATTTGCATCAGCTAGAGATGCTTGACGAATGCTAATTGTAGGCCCTTGATCATCTTGAATCTTATCAATGGTCATTATCGAGAAAATATAATCAGAGTGTGCTTCCTAGGACCTTTAAACTAGGAGACCCAGTTCTCTATGAAGACCAATTCAAAATGTAAATGTGTCACATGATCAGAGAGGGAAAGTTAGTCCTAACTAGTTAGGCCCTTACATTGTGATCTCTATGTATGGTTTAGGTGCCTATGGATTATCATCTATGGATGGGACACCTCTAAAAGAGCCTATTAACGTGATGCATCTTCATTGATACTATGTGTAGTGTTCCATGTGTCATTTGTGTGGTGTTATCTCTATGAAAGGGTAGTAGCACTACATATATTGACATTGTTCATTAACACATTATGCATTTTTTTGGTGTTATTATGCTATGCTTTGTGTCCATGCATCACATTACATCTTTTAAGGAAATTAGATCATCATTGTATTAAATTAACATACAACCATGTGTGTTTATTAAATCATGTTAGCATCTAATGTAAACATACATCCATACAAGCATATAACATCCATAGCATAAATACACATGAAATAAAAAAGCATACACATTCAAATAAAAAATGTCATGATGTAAGAGTAGATATGTCCATATATATATATATATATATATGCATGTATATATCAAATGTCATGTACATGTATCAAGCCACTACTATAAAAAATGAGTGGCTACTGAATATATGTCTATACAAAAGATCTGCAAATGTATATGTATGTGTATGTATCCATCACTACAAAAATGATGTACAAAATCATAAGACCCTATGACTGTGGCGCATGGCTCCCAGAGCCCTTTTACTCTATTTTCTACTCTAGTACTCTCAAGAGAGCCTACACAATGGTTATGGAATGGGATTGGTGTGCGCTTGATGTGGACAGAGCTACCCGCACCCCCCTGATCTCTCCTTGCAGGGAGCATATAATCATCTCCACTCATCTCAACTCATGTTGTAGTCAATGAACATCTGCCAAGATTATAGTTGTCATCTTCCCATCAAGGTCATCCAGATGACTCTGGAGGGTGTCACACACCTACTTGATGGCATTAGCCCTTGTTGCTGCCATGTCTAACTCATCGAGTGCCATCTGCAGCTCCCCCAACAACTGGTCACATTGTCCCCAAATAGTGGTGTGCTCCACAGTCAGCTAGACAATCTCCACACCCCGCTCCTCATAGGTGGTTCTCAGGCATCCTATTAGCTTAAAAGTGGGGGAATTTCATCCCGCAAACACCGGTCAAAAATCCTCAAGGACCGGCCCCTAGATTGGCACATCGAGGGCTACCTCTAAAATATACTGAGCTATTGACCCAATCTATCCTTGTGCATCCTCTACAACCATAGAGAAAGAAAGAGAAATCAATATCACATGGAATATATATGTAATCATAAACAAAAAAAATGAAAGAACTAAAACATAAACAATATGCTCTATATACCTAGGTCCCCTGGATGCCATGTGGGGTCATGGTGAGGAGAGGTGTTAGGGCCCACACTGCTGACATCGATAGCAACTATTGGTGATGCCAAGGCTACTGTTGCTGTAATAGTAGGAGTTGGTGGTGCCTACAAGATAGGGGTAGCCATTGGGGGGTATGATCTCCTCTGCTTCCTCAGTCTCTAAGGTGCCACCTCCTCCTCCTATGCCCTCTCCTCCTCCTCCTTGCCCATTTGTTGGTGCCCTCTCCATCCACCCTACAAAGGATGGGGTGGAAGGTCCCTCTATAAAATAAGGTCCCCTCTTGTGGCATCCTTGTCGAACACAAGAGCAAGATGGTGTCTCTCCCAACAATGTGAAAAATTTGCAGCAACCCTAACATTATCTATCACTGCTATGGGCAACAGATCAGGGTCATGCTCATCATCATCGAAAGGAACAAAATTTGTGATGGTGGGGTGGGGGTGATTCCTAACTCTCATTATGCTCCTATAGGACCTAGTATATGTGGGAACATCCTATGGAATCATCTAAGGATGGCCATGCTACCACATGACCCGACTCCAATAGTATGGAACTATAATATAGTCATGGCGACTTACCATAAAATAGTCCCACTACAGGTTCCTCAGATGCCTACTATCATCCACCCATCTGAAAAATTGGTATTGTCTTCATCGAGCCCCATCCACAGTAAGAGTGTTAAACTGTAGCTACCAAAACTATAAATCGTCGAATCTCCATTGGCTTGTCATGTCATACTAGTGAGCCATAGGGACACGATATAGCTGTCACTAGGGAAAACTAACCAACCTAGTGCATATGATGTCAGAAAGGTCCCACACCTACAAAATTGTGCATGTAGTAAGGCTACGGTACTCATAGTGGGTGTATCAGCCTAACTCCTGGTAGAGGTGTGTTAACATACTACGCCCCTAGGAAAAAACTATCTTGTGCTCCACCATCCCTCTAATCATGTGGATGAGGCCCCTGTGTAGGTGCAAGCCTTTCCCATATATCATGATCCAAAAAGCAATAGTCATGACCATCACTCAATGTAGTAGCAGTGCAGTAGTTCTTGTTTGGTATACCAGTGTGTGTATATGTGGCCCATGTCATCACTGCCATCTATCTACCCTAAGCAATAGAGGACTCCCTCCCTTCACTCTTGTGTCTATTGAGTATCATCCAAGGCCACTAGCCATCTATGGATGGGTAGTCTGGGGATCGAAAAGACATCCTCAAGTGTGATATTCATCTCCCCACAAGGTAGCTCTAGAAAGATGATGTGGTGGCATCCAACTGCTCCATCAATATTGTGAGCATCATCTCATGATATTCCATCTCTAGCATGATGAACACATGCCAGAGACCAACCTACTCTAGATGCATGACCTTGTCATCTGTAAGATGGTCCCTCTACTCACGAATGAGTTGGAATGCTCACCCTCTTAGATGCTCACAAATATCTGGATACTCCTACAAAAGTGAATTTTTTTAAGTTAGAACATCAAATTTCACTATGAAAATTAAAAAAAAAAAGACCTATGCATGTTACGCAGATGTCTACTCATCGCACATGCATCCCTATCCGCCACGATTGCCTCGAGGACACTAGTGTGTCCTCGAGATGATAGTGGAAAGTCAACACTTGGGAACAAAATTTGGAGCATAGTGCAGTTTTTGGACAAGAGCACCCAAAAAAGATGCCTGCTCACCTCATCAAATAGATAAATGCTAAAAATAAGCTTAAATTCATGAAAAATGGGGTTTAGAGGCCTACCTGGTCCACCTCGTAATCCTCAGCGATGTCATCATGTAGTTTCTCCAACCTTGACACCTCGTACTCCCTCTTCTTGGAATTTTACTAACTTTTCACTCACAAAATTCAATAATTTTCTCACAGTGAATAGTGAAAATGACCCTTCTAGGGGCCCACCTAGGTATATATAGGCCGCCTAGGGCCCATTTTTCCTAGAGATTGTGGCTCCCCGATTTCTCCTGAATTTACCCCACCAAGCTAAGGAAAACTCAAGAGGAGGCATATAGTCACCTCTTGATCATATTTTTCTTTTGAATTGATAACTTTTTCTTGATCATTCTTCTTATCGTTGTAGCTTCTTCTATTTTTTGAGGTTGGCCTCAAAATTTTAGTTTTGCAAGTTAAAGTCTTGGACAAATTTTCACAACTATTTTGTTGATGTTTGTTGAGCTTGGTTGCTAGGGGAACCTTTGGTATCGGTTAGCTTGACTTCAGTGGCCTCTAAGGCCCCTTTTTCTTCGCATGCAAATCCATAAAAATCAAAATTCAAGTGAAATTTTTCTTCTCTACTTTAGTGAGGCTGATTTTTTCCAAAATTGAGCCTACTAAAGTAGGGGAAAAATGTAATTTCGTAGAATTGCACCTAGGGGCAATTCAATATTTTTGCACTTTTTCCTAGCATTTATGACACCTTAGAGCATTAATGACAAAAATATCATGATTCAGAATTTTGTGATTCTGACTCCATGCAGACTTATGGTAGAGAAATAGAAGCATGAAGACACATTTCCCAAAAAAAAGGCTTTGGACACCTACGCGACATGCAGGCATCTATGCAGCACACTAGCAACCTAGTTATTTTCTGAGTTTGAAACAGGGAATCTAGAATTTTGAATCTCTTGACACATGTCCTGGCAATCATATTTCAAACATAGCACCTCTTTTCCACCCTTGCATGCATTAAAAACCACTTTCTTGCTCTCATTTGGGGTTTGAAGTCATTCATTCAAGTTCTCTTACCATTTACTCCATCTTTGAGTTCTCTTCATCCTTGATAGTAGCACTCTCACAAGCAAAGCTATGCCAGACTAATGTCCTTCCAATAGCAGAAAATCTCATGCAAGTACTCAATGGTGAATCCATGTGCTCCGGAGAGGGTATAGACCCATGTGTAATGCTCTATTTCTCTCTCTCACTTTCCTTTCCTACCTGTTTATTTACTATCTCGTGGAGTGGGTTCTACTCTTGAAGCGGGTTTTTCTTTCACCACAAGCTTTGTTTACTTCATTTGCACTCCTTTTCAACTTGGCTTTCCATGGAGGTGGGAACACCAGAGCGAGGGTTTGATTGAGGCAGACCCGTATACAGCCCCAACCTTTCCCCTTGTTTTTTTTGTGTGTAGGTGCATAGTGGAGCTTGGAGTGAAGAGTTGGATGTCCATTAAAAGGTAAGCTCTATCGAATTCCCCTTGTGTTTGTTATAGCTTATGGCTTCTTGTTCATTTATTTCATTCAGTGCATCCTAGATCTGAGCTTAGAAGTGAAACATGGCTCGATCTGCTAGAGCTCCTAAGAACTTTGTTGCTTAGGATGCCAGCACATCTTTTAGATGATAGCATGCCATGCTGACATCCTAAAACCATATTGCTATCTTTCAACCAAGAGCTCACTCATATGAGGTAGAAATCTTGGGGTTTCACTATCTAAGGATCTGAAGTAACTTTCTCTGAAACATAACTTGCATATAATTTTCTACATTTTCATTGACTTTCTTATGTTGAGGTGTATAAGGGTAGTTCATTCACTAGCGATCTCTTAAGAACGAAGAGCCCCATGTGTAGTGAATCCCTCTCATATCACACTAACAAATGAATCCTTAAATAATCTAGAGAAAGCTTCTTAATTCTAAATCATTAAATAAGGTTTTTTTTGTTGAATAGATAAGGGAGTATTAAAAATTCAATATTATATTTTTTCTCATCAATATGCTAACTAGAAGCTACTAAAAAATAATCCAAAGAATCTATAACATTAATACCTTCCTATGTTTTAGCAACCCTCATTAGAATAATATCATCCATAAATTAAAAAATGAGAAAGTGAATCAAGAACCGTAGTCACTCACCATCCTTGAGTATATCCATTCACTCTCTAATTGCATAAGAAACTTCTGAAACCTTTAGTTATAAAAATGAAAAAATAAGTGTTAAAAATTATATAGTAGAAGG
>VDFB02356989.1:0-32556 GCA_007258455.2 Sequoia sempervirens
TATGCATACATATAGCAATTACATCTGAAATAAACAACTATGCTAACATAAAGCATGTCAAAAATAATTACCACCATACAATGTATCATCAAATCACAAAATAAATCCATCATCACTCTAATGTTAGTGATCAGTACATCAAAAAAAAGTACCATGGTCTATCAAAGTGAAAATATGCTAACAGAGAACATACGCAAAATGGAGGGGTACTACATCCTCCCCCCTATGATCAGGCTTGCTCCTAAAAGCCTACGAACAGATAGGGATAATGCTCCCTCATAAGTGTCGCATCCTCCCAAGTAACAGATGCCTCATGGATAGGATCCCATTGGACCCTCACCTGATCAATGTCTCGACCCCTGAGAATGAGCCTCCGGTGCTATAAAATGCCCACGGGCTCCAAAGCCAGTTGCCCGTCCTCTACTTGTAACGCATTCCAATCAAGTACATGAGAAATGTCGGGATGATAAGGTCTGAGAACTGAAACATGAAAAACATCATGAATACGTGACAAACTAGGTGGTAAGGCGAGTTGATACACCACAGGACCAGTCCTCTCTAGAATCTCAAATGGCCCAACAAAACGAGGTGCAAGCTTAGAGCCTTTTCCATAACGGATTGGAATTTCTCACGGTCGTACTCAAAGAAACACTCTATCACCAACTGAAAACTGTCGGTCCACTCTATGTGCATCAGCATACTTCTTTTGTCTATCCTATGCTGCTATCAAATGTTCTCTAATACGGTCAACTTGTTTCTCCATATCACGAAGCATCTCAGGACCAAGTAACACTCTATCCTCAAGTCGATCCCAACTCAATGGAGTTTGACAAGGACGTCCATATAATGCCTGAAATGGTGACATACCTATGGAACTTTGATATCCGTTATTGTAAGCAAATTCTACTAAATAAAGATAATCCTCCCAACGTGATTGTTGGTCCATTACGTACATTCTAAGCATATCCTCAAGTATTTGGTTAACTCTCTCTGTTTGACCATTTGTTTGAGGATGATACGCTGAACTAAAGTTCAACTATGTACCTAAAGCATGTTGTAATGAAGTCCATAGGGCTGAAGTAAATACATGATATCTATTAGATATAATCCTATGAGGAATCCCATGCAATCTAACTATGTCCTCCATGAATATCCTAGCTACTGATGAAGCATTGTATGATGATCTAACAGGAGAAAAATGAGCTACCTTAGTCAATCTATCAACAGTTACCATAATGGAATCATGTGGACGTGATGACATAGGTAAACCTACGATGAAATCAACTATAATATCCCATTTCCATTCAGGAATGAGATGTGGCTGTAATAATCCAGTGGGATGTTGATGCTCATCTTTGACTCTCTGGCACTCAAGGAATCTTGATACAGAATTAGCGATATCGCATTTCATACCAGGCCAAAAATATAGCTGTTGAAGATCCACATGCATTTTCTTAACACCAGGATGAGCAGAGTACGGTGCTCGATGTGCTTCAGTCATAATTAATGTACAAAGACCCTTTGAATGTGGTACATAGATACAATCTAGATGTCGCAATAAACCATCTGGTTCAAGAGTGTACCCTGTAAAATGACCCTCTAGAGGTCTACCAGATTTCAATCTCCATCTTCACTTCCTGATACAATCTATATGTAGGAAGTGTTGCTAAAACTTGATCCCTCAAATCTACTTCAAGAGTGATAGCAGAAATTTCATGTCAACAATGACTGAGAGCGTTAGCCACTATGTTCTCTTTTCCCTGAACTTATTTCACCTCAAAATCGTATTCACACAAGAACTCCATCCATCGTCTCTGTCTAGCATTCAAGTTAGGCTGCATAAATATATATTGTAGACTACGGTGATTAGTATGAAGTTCAAAATGGTGACCCAATAAGAAATGCCTCCATCTAACTAATGAATGCACAACAACGACAAACTCTAAATCATGAGTGGGATAATTTAGTTCATGGTCCTTGAGTTTATGAGACTCATAAGCAACCACATGCCCATCTTGCATTAGTACTACTCCCAAACCCTCTAAGGATGCATCAGTGCAAACTAAAAATCCTTAGTAGGATCATAAACAACTAATATAGGTGCATTAGTCAACTTTTCTTTAAGTGTCTGAAAAGCCAACTAACATTGCTCTGTCTAGACAAATTTCTTCCCTTTCCTCTAAAGATATGTAATGGGATACCCAATCCTAGAAAACCCCTGAACAAACCATCTATAATAATCAACAAGACCCATAAAACTATGAACCTCCGCTACATTGGTAGGCGAGGGCCAATCAACAATAGCTTGAATCTTTGAAGGATCCACAACAATACCCTTTCCAGATATAACATGACCAAGGTATTTCACCTCAGTTTGGAAGAAGTCACACTTCTTTAGGTTTGCGTACAATTGATTTTCCCTTAAGCAATGCAATACCTGTCTCAGATGCTCTTCATGTTCCTTCATATTTCTTAAATAGATCAAAATATCATCGAGAAACACAAGAACAAAACGGTCAAGGTATGTATGAAAGACACCATTCATCAAACTCATGAAAACTGATGGTGCATTCGTTAACCCAAACGGTACTACTGTGAATTCATAGTTACCATAACGAGTTCAGAATGCAGTTTTATGAATGTTTGCTTCAACAATGCGTAATTGATGGTAACCTAATTTTAGATCAATTTTAGAGAACACATTAGCTCTCTTGATCTGATCGAAAAGATCATCGATTCTAGGCAAAGGATATCGTTTCTTTATTATCACTTTGTTCAATTAACGATAGTCAATACACAATCTAAGTGATCCGTCCTTCTTCTTTACGAAGATGATAGGTGCTCCCCAAGGAGAAACACTTGGATGAATAAAACCCTTATCTAAAAGTTCCTCTAACTAGATACAAAGCTCCTCTAATTCATGAGTAGTCATTCTGTATGGAGCTTGAGATATAGGCTCTGCTCCAGGAACTAGGTCAACTCTAAAATCAATATCTCATTTTGGTGGCATCCCACGTATATCATCAGGAAATACATCAAAAAATTCTCTGAGGATAGGATGATCATCAAGAGATATCTCTCAACTCTCTCCTTCCTCCAAATCGGTAAATGTTGTTGCAAACAGTTGACAACCCTGACAAAGACATCTCTTCAATTGCATAGCAGAAATCATTTGCAAAGAGATAAGTCTTTGAACACCTATGATTTCCACTTTTGCACCCAAATCATTAATGCAACTAACTATCTTAAGTCAACAGTCAATTACAACATTTTGAGATTCTAACCAATCCATACCTAAAACTATATCATACAATCCTAAAGGTGTAACATGAAGATCCACTAAGGTAGATAACGTACCAATTCTAAGCTCACAATCACGTACAAGTTTCTCTACCACTACTTTCACCCCAGAGGAAAATTCTACCTGCCACTTACCACCTTGATTTACTGCCATAAGACCACATCGCTCAATGATGGTAGGTGAAATAAAGGAGTCGGTAGCTCCAGAATAAAAAAGAATAGTAACACTAACATCCTGTAACTTACATGAAGTCTCGACCACTATGTTCTGATGATCAGCTTGGTGGTTATTAACCATAGCATAAACTGTATGAGACCGACCTACATCACCAACTGTAGGCTTAGAATCTATAGGTCGTGGCCCAAATCCTGAAGAACCTCTCATAGGACACTTCCTAGCAATGTGTCCTTGCTGACCACACGAATAACAACCAGTACCACTACCGAATCCTCTGCCACCCAAAGGTGCATTGGATTGCTGAAAGCTACCTCTACTGATAGTAGACTGTGCACTCTGAGCTAGCTGATCCTGCCGATTGCGCTTATTGTGCCACCAGTTGCGGTTCTTTCCTGATTGAGGACTATTACCTTGCTAAGGTTGTGAATTATTATTCTTTTGAGGAGTACGCCACTGCTGCTGTTGTCCACCTTTAGTGGGTGTCTATTGGTTCCTAGAGGAACCTCCTGTCTGAACCTGACCACCATGTGGACCAAATCCTGCTATAGGAGCACTACCTATCTATACTCCTATGTGTCCACCCAATGCTAAAAATAGATTATCTTCCACGATATGTGCCTTCTCCACAACAACCTCCATAGTCTTCGGCTCGAAGACTCTGAATCCACTGCTAATACGGGCGTTTAAGCCCCTGATGAAGTGTTGCACCAACATTGCCTGATCATCCACAATCCCTGCATATTGTTTGAGCTCATAAAACTTGCACTCAAACTGCTCCATGGACATAGCCATCTGACGTAGGTCATGAAACTCATCTGCATGTCATTGCCTCCAATGCTTGGATAAGAAGTGTGCTCTGAACCTCTCCAAGAACATATCCCATGAGACCGCTCCAATCTCCAGATAGAGTTTTTTCTCCTCTAAACACCACCAAGTAGAGGCAAAATCTCTAAGATGCATTATGGCACAACAAGCACGGGTGTTGCTACCATAAGGATGCATCGCAAAGAATCACCCCAAATCAATCAACCAGGTTTTTGCTTTCCAACCACCACTGTATCCATCAAATGTAGGAGGGTGTGCCCTCAACAAATCTTGCATATGACCTACAATAATGGCATCCTGCTGAACTGTATCATCAACTCTCCTCAGAGATCTATCATGTTCCCTTATCACCTCCTATTCCACTTCTTGTTTAGAACCAAGTAGAGCTAGGAACTCTTCCAGTAAAGGGCGTAACTGTGATCTCTCTACTCCTGATTGTTCCAGAATCTGTGACTCATTCCTTTGGTCCAACTACGGACCCAACTGTTTTTCCTGAACACTCTGATGAGGGCTCGGAGGGGGAGTAACCTGAGGGATCAGCCCACGGCCTCCACCTCGACCTCTACCATGACCTCTAGTATGACACCTAGGCATGATCCTACACATGAAAAAAAAGAGAGTCTCAGATACAAAACAACCAAGGCTAATAGAAAATGATACTACATACTAGGTCAACCTAATGGGCTCACAATTACCCAGAGCATCCAGTGTTAGAACCTGGCTCTGATACCAATCTATAATGCCCCATCTTGTAACCTAAAGAATGATGCATTGTCTACGAAAGTGTAATATTTTTTTTTAAATTATAAACATTTACTTAACTAATTGCAAAAATTCCCTAAGTAACGCAATGACACACTACTTGAAAATCCCATAGATAACTTAAGTATTCAACATTGCATGTATTTAATTTACATAAATTTAAAAGCTCACATTAAATAACATTTAAATTACATCATTGAAAACATAATATACATGAAAGATTCTTTCATACATTGCATTTGAAATAACATTACAATACTCATTTTCCAAATGAGGTAGGTCAAAAAGAAATGTACAATTACATATTACAAACGTTCACCTTGTTAACAATTGAGGAGTAATACAAATATAAAAATTTCCAATGATACAAATAAGGAAGTACATATATCCACATGCGGGCTCTTCATCCATGAAGTACTCATTGCCATGAATAAGAACTAGGGACCCAACGGAGTAAGATGCATGTCCTGCCCAACCATGTGGTACCTATAGGTCCACCACCCATGCTAGGAGATAGTAATAAGGTTCCCTAGACGTAACCTACAAACCCTAGACACAAGTAAAAACCATAGGAAATCTACACAAGTACATACTTAACTTATTGGTTACATTGCTTCCAGAATTAGGATAATCAAATATGCTAAGTTCACAAGGTTATTGTTATTTTAGGTGGAGTGTCATCACAATGTTGCATTGGTTACCCTGGTGTTTCTTCCTAGGTTCTGACCCCCAACTTGGGTTACTATGGCAACCTCTTACGAAAACCGGCCCCACATGCAAACTGTTGCAGAATCGAATATCTTTTAATATCTTTTAAAATAACAAGATATCGACTTTTCCATTCCAGGCCTTCTCAACTTATTCTCAAGACTGAACTAGCCCTTGAGTCTATAAGGGAGGCTTATCAATCTAGTTAAAAGTTTTAAAACTAACTAATGTGTTGATTTAATTTTCACTGACTTACTAACTCTACATGAGTTACCTAGGAACCTCTTTGTGTGTCAGCCCTCACACAGAGCCACTCTCCTAAGAATAACACAAGGAATCTAAGTTCACTAACTAAGGTAGGAAAAGTGCACAAAATCAATATATAATACTAAACAAATCACAAAAAACATCACACCCTATTTATAAAACCAGGTATCTAACACCATGCAAAATCATGTGCACTACCCTAGTGAACTCAAATGACTGAATTTTAACAAATAACAACTCCAATATTAAACAATCTTATCTGAAAGACTTAAAATCTAATATAATCCCAATTGCCCAATAAAAGAGAAAATACAATTTTAAAGCATTTCAGGGATTATAAACATCTAATTTTAGGATCTACTAAATCCAATCAAGTCAAGAACATATTGCATGAAATTTAAACATCTTAGGTATATTTCCTTTCTCAAACAAAAAAGAAAATTGATATACCCAATTTAACTCCTATATCCTTATTATCTCATAACAATATTCAACATGTATAATTGAAAATAAATAAATATTTTTTACTAAATTTATCCAATCCATGCATACGCATGAATTTATTTAAAACATATTTTAAAAATATATTTATAATGAACAAGTATATATATATTTTAAAATATATTTATAATTAACAAGTATATATATATATATATATATAATACTATACTCGTATAAATTAACATTCGTATAAAAAAAAAAATCAGAATTAATGTTTCAAAGAATAAAGACAAGGCTCGAAGGTTTATTGGCTGTGTAAATAGCCGATGGCTAACATACACAACTATCCCCATTTGGGGCTCCGACTGTGTTGGTGGCGGGCAGCATCGGCTGCCTCCATAGCCATCGCCCCTTCTGGGCCAGCTATGGGGTAAGCCCTGTGGCCTCCCACATATATCTGCAATTTTTCATAAAACCCTTCGCTCGTACGGAGAATTCCACATATTTCTATTTTATAAAAAAAAATCATAATATAAAATTTCTACAATTCTGTTAATTCTGCGTATGAAATTGGTATTTTAACAGGAAATAAATTTCCCAGAACAATAAAATATATATGTATATATTTTATATACACAATTTTTAACAATGAATAAAATTATGTCATTAGCTAAATTATTTTCTATAGGGTTTCTACAGAAAATTAAAAAAAAAAATCAATCTACACAATTTAACAGAGATTTTAAATTTTCAATAAGAGAGAGTTTTCAATTCCCTATTGTCTAAATATTTTCCACAAGAAAAGCTTGGCAAGATTCTTCTCAGAGGTTTAATTTCCCCAAATTTATACAAAATTTTGACAAAGAACGCCCATTTAAAATTTTACAAGAATTCCTCTATTTTATTAAGAATTTTTCTATTGTTTAGTAAAAATCTACAAGCTTACTCTCTAATTTCACTATAAAATCTTATTTTTGAAATATAACACAGAGAGGTAACAACTTTCTACAAAATCATTTTCCCAAAAATCACTGAGAAGAATACAAAAGTCACAACACAATATTTCCTTAGGCAATATTTTAAATTCACAAATTTTATAAAACTTGCACAAATCTAATTTCTTTATACAAGTAATCTTTTCAAAAGAAAATAAATAAACAGAGAAGCTCTCCATGTTCTGTGCAACTTCCAAAGCTGGATATTTCTTACCACTATTAACAAGAATTTATTTTATTTAAAGAATTAAAGAATTCAATATTCAAAATTCAATTTCCTTTTTTTTATTTTAATTCTTATTTAAAATTTCATTTCTCACAAAACATTTAAATTTATATTTAATCTATTCTCACAAATAAAGTAACTTTAATTTAATTAATTAATTTATTTAATTAAATAATTTTAATCTCAATGATTAAATTACTTAACCAAATAAACTAATTTAATTAATTAAATAAAATATAAAGCTTTTATTTACAACATTTAAAATTAATTTAAATAAACATTAAATTAAAAGAACATTAATCTATCATTAAATTAACAAAATTTTCCTTTCATAATAAATAATCTGATTAAACACAAATGAAACATCCAGAAATACTAATCCTAAACTGACGACATACTGTGATTGGGTTTGAGACTAGACTAGGAAAAACCTTGTTACTACCTCCCAATCAACATTTTCATTGAGTCTAGACATGCTCAGACCTGTGAGACTAGGTGGAGTTGTTGTCATGTACTTGCAATCCTGCAATCAGACAAATAACATAGATATATATATAATCCATGATTCAAACACATCGTGTAGAGAAAATCACGGAAATCACAAGGCACTCACGAGCAAGTGATGCAACTCTATTCTCCACACCAATACACATCAAATCAAACTGACAAAATAAATAACAATTAATCTACCATATGCATACATATAGCAATTACATCTGAAATAAACAACTATGCTAACATAAAGCATGTCATAAATAATTACCACCATACAATGTATCATCAAATCACAAAATAAATCCACCATCACTCTAATGTTAGCGATCATTATATCAAAACAAAATACTGTGGTCTATCAAAGTGAAAATATGCTAATAGAGAACATAAAGAAAATGGAGGGGTACTACAGAGCATGGAATACTAATTGATGTTGTTATAGATTTTAGATTAGAATTACATGGGCCCATTTCTCTCTTTTGACTTCACATGTATGTATGGTCATAAATCAAAAAATCAGATCTTATCCCACCATTTTATTTTTTTTGTAATTTATAGCTTAACAATTATTGCTTGGCAATAAGGGTGGCTAGGGATCTTGTTTTTTACTATCATCTTTCACGCTTCAATCAATTATTCCCTTATAATTCTTCACCTTATTTGTCCTAGGTCAAGTCATGGGCCGACCATGAGCATGACCAGAATAGAAAAGATTGTTACAAGTTAATAAAGCCAAGGCATGGCAATTTGAGCATTGAGGATTTGCTCTTGGAATAATCATGTCACAACAAACATGATAAGGAAAAAATGGATGTTAGCAATCAGAATTTAGTTCAAAATAAGGACAAACATGATCAAGAAAAAATAGATGTTAGCTCAATGTGCACATATATCACTCTACTGATCTTGAAGTTAACAATCAAATTTTTGACAAAATGGATGCTAGCAGTGGGATCCCTTCTCCTCCAATGGGTACATTTATTTGGAGAGTAACAATGTTAGATGTTGTTGGGACTGATCAATGTTTCCTTGATATTATTTATATCAAAGAAATAAATTTGACTTAGGCATTGCTATTTTTACATTGTGTATCAGTTGGGTTGTGGACATTTTTCAATTCTTCGTGACAGTTTTACACTATTAGAATTTAAAAATGAGTTCAAATTTTATGAAAAATCTTATGAATGTGAGAAATCAGTAGTATTATTTGGAAGAAAGTAATGTAATTACATATCTTTATTTGTAAATTTTTGTAATACTTATTTTATTTTTAATTTAGAATAATATTTCATTAAAGTTCTCCATGATTTTAAATTATATGCTTTAATTATTTTCATTATAATTGAGTGCAACATTGTGCATTCTTAGAGAATATTTTTTTGATATTTAAGATATATGAGAAAACAATATACATAGTATATTTGATCTAACTTATTCATATTTGCATTCCTTTAAAATTTAATCAACTATTATTATTGATCAATATAATTTTAATAATTAAAAAATATAGAAAGTATATCACATTATAATTTATATTTAATTGTAAATATATTATTTTGAAAGAGAAGTAAGGTTAAGGAAGTTTTATATCATACCTTTTTTGTATGTTTAGATCAAACCATCTATCCTTTTGCATTATAAGCTACCAATAATATGAGGCCTTCTCTCTGTAGAAGTTATTGTGATGTCTATACATTGAATTCTATATTATGATAATAGATCTCCTTCCTTCTTTTGCATTGTAAGCTACCATAATAAATGGCCTTAAAATGAGAATTTTTAAACTATACAATACAAGAAGTATTATGATGTCAGGTCTCCCTTCAATAAAATAGGGCTTCAAAACCCTATTTATCTTAGATCTATTATCATACATTTTTTGTATGTTTAGATCAAACCATCTATCCTTTTGCAATAAGCTACCATAATAGATGGCCTTAAAATGACCTTTTCTAAACTATACAACACAACAAGTATTATGTCGGGTCTCCCTTCAATAAAATAGGGCTTCAAAACCCTACTTATCTTAGATTTTTTTATAGATCACAAACCATACCAAACATCAGATATATTGCATACCATATTTAACATTTTGGTGTCACTTCATTTCCCCTATTATATAGTTTATCATTAGAAAAATTAGGGTTTTAATCTAATTAGGGTTACATTTAATGTTAATATATATATTATAGGCTGCCCCAAAATATAGATTAAGGGTATGGTCTCATGGAGGGGGCCTTCCTAAAAAATTTCAGTGCCTATTGCTTAGAGTTTTTAGGAATATTTTAAAGTTGGTGGTCCCATGAATTTAGTTTTGCAATTCAGCTTGAGCTCCAAAATTTAAGGAACAAAGTGGAGTATTTTGATAATAAATAATAAATAAATAAAAATTCTCTCATTTTTTTGGTTTTTTTAGGAATTTAAAATTTTAAGTGATAACAACTGGTAGAAAAACTTACTAAAAAATTCCTACTCCAATTTCACTAGCTTAAAATGCATTCCTATACTGTAGGAAGCTCCTATTTTCTCAAAAAGATTCTAATTAATCTTGTAGCACAATTTTTTTTTTCCATGGGACCTCATGCTCCATGAAAATAGAAGCCCAAGCCTCCCATGAGACCCCTCAGTAATAGTTAAATAGAGAAATGAAAAATAAAACTTGATTGAAAAAAATGGTACACTACCCTTTATAATTTAATGATATATTCTAATTAAACTAATATGTTTCCATTTATAACATGATATACTAATACATTATACTCATGTGATTAAAACTTGATAAAAACACACAGTTAAATTGGAAGCACTTTTACACTTGATTTCAATGTTAAAAATAAAATATTATTAAATTTTAACACTTTTGATTAAGTAGATCAATTAAAGAAAATTTACAAATTTATTAAACATACTTTTGAATACATATTTTTTTAGAATATTTAATGATCCATTTAAGCACAAAATATATAATTAGGTCAAGATAGATACCAACTTATTGTTCAAAAATAATTAATGTTAATTTTAACTATTTTAAATCATGGTGATTACATATATTTTGGGTGGGTTAACAAGTATTCTCTTTTAAAAAGTAAATAATTTTTTATTTTTTTTAAAGTTGTAAATAAAATTCAATTAATATTATAATTAGGCCATTTTATCACTCTTAGGTTATTTTATTTACTTAAGAGTTATTTGACTTTTTACTTTAGAGCTATTTAAGGATTATTTTATTTTATTTACATTATAGGTGCCTCCAAAAAGATATCTCTCAACATACATTACATATATATTTTTATATATAGGTATGCTAGTTACTTACCTATTTAAACAAATTCATATTGTCCATAAAATCACCTTAAAAACTACCCACAAATCCATTTTTTAAGATTTTGAATTCCTCTATAATTTTTCCTAAAATCAACACTTTTAAAATTGAGGAACTTCTTTTAATGAAATATCTTACAAAAAAAGAGAGGAAAAAAACAGTAATAGTTGTACAACTTCAACTATCTTGTAAAAGAACTTATAAAATAACTATAATTTATTACTTATCTGTTTAAACAAATTCATATCATCCATAAAATCACCTTAAAAACTACCCACAAATCCAATTTTTAAGATTTTGAGAAAAATCACCATTTCTAAGATTGAGAAGTTCCTTTTAATGAAAAATCTTATTAAAAAAAAATAGAAAAGAAGAAAAAAGCAAGCAAGCAACACTCTTGCCTTCTATTTTCAAATCACTAATAATTAAATATTGGTTTAAAATTAAAGGGGGAAGAGATTTGGGAAGATGGTGTTGCTTGCTTTGGCTTGACTATAGGTTGTTGTGTGGCTCGCTTGAGGGTCGTCCTTTTGGCTTGCAAATCATTCTCTTGGTTGTGTTTTTGGCATGAGAGGGTGTTGTGGTGGATATGTGTTTCTTTTGTAGGAGAACTCTTTTTTGTTTGATATGGTGCAAGCTCTCTTTTGTTGGATATGGTGCAAGCTCTCTTTTCTCTTTATTTTTGTAGTTCGATGTTGCTTGGTGCAATTGTGGGAGAGATATAAGGGTTTAGCTTTTTTCCTCTTACAAGTCTGGTGTTTGGCTCATGATTGTGGGGTTAGTATCTTCTTCTTGTTGCTCATGTGAGCTTGGCATTGTGTTGTGGGGTGGCACAAGGGCTTTGTTTTTTCTCTAAGCAATGGATTCAAGAGAAGTTTCTAGGTTTAAATCCTCTATGTATTTTTGGGTTGCTTTTGGAGCAAAATCACCATCTTCAATGAGGGTGGTTGAAAACAATTTGTTTTCTAATGATTTGGGTGTTGGACAGTTTGTTGCATCTAGAGGCCCTCAAATCCCAAAAATTAATGGTTGCTTGGAAAGAACTAAAGATAGGCTGGTGTTGGTGATTCAACCAGAATCAATTGCGGAAGATGTTGATTATTTCATGAAACATGCTTTGATTTGAAAATTCATGGGAATGCAAGTTTCACTGCAATTTTTGGAGTCGTGGACTTAGTGAACTTGGGCTCGAGAGGGTGAAATGGAAGTGATGCTACTAGCAAATAGTTATTTCATGGTGGCTTTCAATTACATATGACTGACCATAATAGAGTTTTCGAGGGTGGACCTTATTTCCAAAACTAGATTGGTTTATTTATTAAGCCATGGCAAGCGGGTTTTAATCCTTCAGAGGAGCTCCAAATCATGTTTAAGTGTGGGTGTATCTTCCTCGATTCCCAATTGAATACTGGTACAATGACATCTTACAAATGGTTTCTTCACTTTTGGGGAAACTAGTTGGTCCTTCTCAACAAACTCAGGACAAAAAAGTAATGACTTTTTCTCAAATTTGTGTTGAGATTGATTTAAGTAACCCTCTTCCAAACTCTTTGGAAATTTGTGCGGGTACATTTTCTTGGGTGCAACAACCTGATTATGAGACTTTGCCTTTTTGTTGTCGTCAATGTCATGAATATTGTCATTTGTAGCTTAGATGTCCCAAGAAAAAATATATTGAGTCTCAAACTACTTAACCTCCTCGCAACCCCCCTAAGGTTGATAAAGGCAAGGCTCCCATTCTTGGTGATGGTGCAGGTACAAAGGGTTTCATTCTTGTTAGGGCTCGTAATAGGAACTGTGGATAGAAAAGGACTTTTAAGGAGCGACAGGAAGGGGACACTTTTAATAGATTTGAGATTTTGGATGACCTTAGTCAATAGGAGGTGAACCTAGGTTTGATGGCTAAGGATCAAGGTGTTTTGGACATGGTTCAGGAAGGTAGTATTGTAGATAATATTCAGAATTCTTAGGATATTAGTGCTTTGCAAATGGACTTTGATACTGGTATGATGGTTTCAAGGGGGCCTGGAACTCTCACTACTATGGAGAAGAAAGGGGAGGATATCTCTCCTTTGGGGAAAGTAGGGTTTGACCTCTAAGTAAAAGGAAATAAGGCTTCACCTTCGTTGGGGCTTCTTTAGAAAGATCTAAAAAAAGGGGTTGTTGAGAAGTCTTCCAAGGGTGGTAGAAAGAAGGATTTAGAGAAGATCAAGTTGATGAGGGAGAATTTTGTGGAGTTAGGATCAGTTAAGACTCTTGGTCCTCTCATTTTTCTAACCCTCCAAAATGATCATCCTCTCATGGAATGTAAGGGGCTTGAACAGTGGCCCTCAACAAAAATTTATTCATGATTTGGTGAGAAATCATTCTCCTGATGTTCTTTTTTTTATAGGAAACTAAGTTGTCAATAGAGAGTATGGTTGGTATGGTGCCAAAACTTTGGGGGCAGGGCCAATGCCAGTGCATTGGTGCCCATGGTAATGCTAGGGGTGTGGCTTGTTTATGGAATCCCTTGAAGATTCGTCCTCTTTGGTGGATGTCCTCTAAGTCTTCTATTTCAGCAATCGCCTCAAGCCTGGAAATAGGATAAATTATTCTTCTTTTGAACATTTATGCTCCAACTGATTTTCCTGGTAAGCAATACTTATGGTCTCATATCAAGTATATTAAAAACTCTGCTCCTCTCTTTCTCTGGATTATGGTAGGTGATTTCAATGCCATTACTAATTTAGATGAAAAAAAGGGTGGTGTTGTGAGGTTGGAGCCCTCTACTTTCCTAATTTGTGATAACATCTATGCCTTGAATCTTGTTGACATCAAGCCTCAAAATGGTCAGTTTACTCAGAACAATAGGTGACTGGGGTATGATTATATTATTGAGAGACTTGATCAGTTCTTGGTCTCTTATTTTTGGATTGGTGGCTCTTGGTCTACTTGTTCTGAGATTCTAGACTGGCAAGGTTCCGATCACTAGCTTATTAAATTATTTGTTGCATCAACTCATTCTGCTAGATCTCCCTATTTCAAGTTTCAGCTTATGTGGTTATGGTATCCATCTTTGTAGGATCATGTTGTTGGTTGGTGGTGTCTGGGGAGACCTACTTTTGGCACCACTATGTATTCTTTTTCCAAACAGCTGCAGTATGTGAAGTACCAACTCAAAAATTGGAATAGTAGCCTTTTTGAGGATTCTCTCAAGGAGGAGGCAAGGGAATTGAAATATCTAGAGGAGTGTGTGTTGGGATAGGAAATTTATTGGAAACAAAAGGATCAAGTTGAGTGGTTAGAGGAGGGCGATAAAAAAATTGCCTTATTTTTCAACTTAGTGAAAGCTAGGAGACATGGTAATTCAATTCCTTGTCTTGTGAATGATAGGGGAGAGCAGTTAACCTCTTTGGGTGATATTTCCAAAGAAGTTATGAAGTTCTTTTCCTCCCTATTTAGAGAGGAATCTTGGGATGTGTTGGCGAAAGAAAGCCATGTTTTATCTTGCATCCCTTCTTTAGTCACTAGAGAAATGAATGAGCACCTTTTGGGATGCATCTCCTTGGAATAATTGGAGGCTATTGTTTTTCAAATGAAGAAAGGGAATGCTCCTGGTCCTGACGGCTTTCTGATCAAATTTTTTCAGGAATTTGGAACATTATAAATATGGAATTATTAGAGGTGGTTCATGAATCTCAGAGGAACAAGTAGATGCTGAGGGCTTTGAACTCTACCTTCCTGGCTCTCATTCCCAAATAAAGTGGTGTGGACCATCTGAGTTTGTTTTGGCCTATCTCTCTTTGTAATGTGGTTTACAAAATTATCTCCAAATTGATTGTTGAGAGGTTGAAGCGGTGGCTTGGTAAACTTATTTCTGAGGAACAAGGGGGTTTTGTGGTGAATAGGAAAATTTTGGATGGTGTGTTTATTGCCACTAAAACTATTCACTCCATGGTGGCCTCCAAAGAAAAAGCTATGTTCATCAAGCTAGATATGGCAAAGGCTTATGATAGAGTTAAGTGGTCTTTCTTATGGAAAGTTCTTATGGAAAGTTCTTATGGCTTTTGGTTTTGTTGAGGAGTGGGTTATGTGGGTTATGAGTTGTGTTACAACCACTTCTTTTTTGGTGTTGATAAATGGTGATCTATCTTCCTTATTTGGGGCCCCCAAAGGTCTTCATCAAGGGGATCCTCTTTCTCCCTATTTATTCATTCTTCTAGTTGAGGGTTTGGGGAGATTGTTGAAGGGAAATGTGGCACCAGGTCTTATATAGGGTTGGGTATGGGGCAACAATCTGCCTCCTCAGTCTCACATATAATTTTTTTATAATACAACTTTGATGGGTATGGTCAAGGTCAAAGAGGCCACTAATTTGTGTAAGGATTTGAACATTTATTTAGTTGCTTCTGGTTAGATGATCAATGAGGATAAGTATTTCATTTTTTTCTTTAATATTGTGTGGCTTATCCAACAGAGGATTGCTCGTATTTTGAGGTTTTAGATTGGTTATGTTCCCTTAACTTATCTCAGCATTCCTATCTCCACTAGTAACCTTCCTAGGGGTTCTTGGAAAAACATTCTTGATAAGTTTCGTGCAAAGTTCAACCATTGGACCCATTGATGGCTGTCTTTTGTTGGGCAGGTTCAACTTCTTAAGTTGGCGGTGCAGGCTCTCCCCAACTATAGGTGTCTGCTCTAGTTGGATTCTCTAGCTAGGCAATTTCTTTGGGTTGGTAGCTTGTCTTCTTCTAAGTGGAGCTTGGTAAAGTGGGATATTGTTTGTAGTCTGAAGTAATTTGGGGGCCTTGGATTACGATAGTTGACTTTGACTGGGTTGGTGTTGTCTACCAAGCTTTATTGGAGATGGTGTTTGCAATAGGATCATGTATGGGCTAGGATTATTTCTAATAAGTACATAAGGGGATACCAAAGGAGGAGATTTCTAGATACCCACTAGAGGGGAAAGGTTCTGTGATTTGGGAAACACTTAAAAAAGGTGCTAAGTTGATCAAAGAGGGATTGTTCTAGATTCACAATAGTGGGGTTGAGGCTCTTTTTTGGTTTGACTCTTGGGATGGGTTTTCCCCTATTATGAGCAGGTATTCTAATCTACAGAATCTGTGTCAATGTTTCTTGGAGGCTGGTTGGTCCAGGGTGATTGATTTTAAGACTACTTACCTCTATGGGCATATGGAGATGTCGAGGTGGAAGGTTCCTAGGGAATGGTCAGTGGCCGGTTTGGAGGAGGATTGTGCTGAGCTTCAAAATATTCTAGCAAGTAGAAAGTGCATCTCTCTTCAAGATAAGGATATTATGGCTTGGTGTCTAGATCCTACGGGAGTTTTCACAGTGGCTAGTGGATACTAGGAGTTGATAGTTCTAAAGTAAGGAGGGTTGGAAGATCCTTGGTGAAAAAATGTTTGGAACAAGTTCTCCTAGCCTAAGTGTAACTACTTCATGTGGAGCTTAGCTTGGAATATATGTTTGACTTGGGAAAATATTCGTAAGAGGGGATTTTAGGGCCCATCTATTTGTGGTTTGTTTGGGTGTAGTGAGGAGGATTCTTCCCACTTGTTCTTTCATTGTTCTTTTGCTATGCTTATTTTGCATTGGTGGTGGGGTGTTTGGAAACAACCTTGTGTCCATGCCTCTTCCCTTGTTGATTTCTGGAGTAGCCAAGGAAGACCTCCTACTCATGCCTCTTTCCTTCAAATTGTGTGGTGCATTGGTCCTACCTTTATCATTTGGAAAATTTGGTTAGAAAAGAATCGTAAGATCTTTCGGGGGGGAAATTTGATGATTCAACAAGTTTGGCAAAGAATTGTTGGTATGATCCAAGAAACAGTGGAAGCTAAATGTGAGGTGGCTTTCCCTTTGGAAATGAGTGATGATGAGATTGTGAATAGATTGGGTTTGCAAGGTTTTCCCTCTACTTCAGCTTGTGTCAGAAGAAGTAGGCAGGCTAAAAAGAAGGTTCAAAGGGTTGGTAGATGGTTGCCTCCTTCGATAGATGTTTTGAAGATCAACATTGATGGCTCTTTTGGGGGTGATCCTGAACCTAGTAGGATTGGTGGAGCAGGGAGAGACTGTTTTGGCTCTGTTATTTTCTTCTTTTCCATTCATAAGGGGTAGCAATCCAACAATCTTATGGAAGGGTTGTTGATTCTTTGGGATATTGATAGGGCTTGTGCTCTAGGTTGGCATAAGATCATCTATGAATTTGACTCATAGATCATGGTTAATTTGTTGAATGAGCAAAATCTGGCTGGGGTTAATTGGCAACTTGCATCGATTTCTCATCATATTTTGCAATTGTGTTCTATGTTGGAGGTGGTGTCTTTTACCCATATCCCACGAGAATGGAATAGGGTTGTTGATTGTTTGACCAAGTGGGCTTCTGAGCATGCTAGTGATTGGTAGATTGAGAGATGGGAGTAGTTATCTCTTGACTACTGCAAAGTTTTAGAGAGGATTATTTCTGATGACATGACCGGTTGAGAGGGGTGGCATTGGTTTGGTAACGTGTGGTTGTTTTGGCTGGGTGTTTTGGTGATCCTTCTTTTCTTGGGAGCCCCTATGGTCCCTGACCTCTTTGTAATGGTGTTTTCTTGATATCAATAAAGTTTTTACCCTCTTTTATTTAAAATATTAAATTAAATATTATTATCAATGGTTGAATGTGGTAGAATGATGGTTGATCATTGAATAAGATCCAACTCTTCGATGAAACCAATATAAAAAAAATAAAAAAAATATATGTTCTACATTCATATAATAAAGAAGCCATAATTATTAAAAAAAAAAACCATAATTATTATATTTTACAAACTAAGAAAGCAAAGAATTAGATATTGTTTCTAATTTTTCACTAATATTCAAAGCATATAAATCACATTATAAAGGCATTGATGGTTGAGAATGTGTTAGCATGATGCAAGACTACTGAAAAAGATCTAACATTAACCCAATATAAAATAATCAAACAAACAAAGAAAGAAAGCAACCACATTTTCACTAGAAAATATGCTTCACATTCATATTATAAAGATAAAAAACAAAAACAAAAAACAAAAAGACAAAAAAACCAAATTATTATATTTTACAAATAAAAAATATTATATTTTAAAAAAACATATTTAAATATTTTAAATTTAGCTTATAAAAATAATCATTGCACTTTATACAAAGAAAGTAAAGAATTAAATATTGGTTTTAAATTTTTACTAATATTATTACATTTTATAAAATATCAATTTAATGTTTCAAAATGTATACTCAATATTATTCAATTTCAAATATAATAATAAAAATATATATAACATCATTAATAAGCACTTTTATTCCATCTTCCTAGACAAAACAAACATTAATTTCAAATTGATTTTCTTCTTATTACAGAGCATTTCACAATTACATTCTACTATACTTAATGTCAAATACTAAGCTCTATTCATACAAATTCTAAATTAACTAAAAACCCATCAATGTACCTATTACACACCAAGGTGTGATTGCTAGTTAATTATATTTAATAATATTACATAGATATATATTTAATGAGAAATCAATTAGTTTATTATTTAATAATAATATAATATAATACTACCACAATTCAATAATATTAATATACAATATAAACTAGCATAGATATCTTAAATATATCTATATAAAAATGTTGAGAGATATTAGTCTTGAGGTGCCTATATTTAAATTGTTATTGAGAATAGATAGAGTGCCTAAGAAAAATATCTATCCACCTCTTTTAGATAGATGTATTTAAGATATTTATGTTAGTAGTATTTGTAGTTCGGTACGTAAAATATTAATTTACTATATTTTTCTTATGTTTCAATAAAGTTTATTATCCTTTGTAAATAATGAATGAGATATTTCATATTAATCTTGTCTATTAATTTTTTTTCATCATTTCATATTTTTCCAATACAAAATCAACATATTAAAAGATAATAAATGAGACATTTCATATTAAACCAAAAATATAATCTCAATGTTAAGTAATTCGAGTTCAATAGAAGAATTATATCTAATAATGTATACATTACATAAAATTATCATGTTATCAAATATTTGAGTCTTTCTTCATCAACTCTCCTTTTGGTGAGTTTCTTCCTTATTTTCATTTTTTGTAATGGCCGTATGAAAATGGTGGTGAGATTCCAAGTCCATTCAAAGATTTAACACATGATATATCAAAAAATGTTAAACCCACTCTTTCTTTCGGTCCTAGATATCAATTGTTGGCCTTGGAAAGAGTCGATCCTTGTGATTTGTGGATTATTAATTCCCAAGATAATTGTAATGGAAATAGATGTATGCTCCCCCTTTATATTGGTAAAATTGGAATTAAATTTGGAGATGCATCATCAAATGGAATTCTAAAGTAATTATCAAATTCAACCATAACATATGTTGGAGAAATAAAGATAGAGATAGATCTAGAGATAGGGAGGGGTAAACAAGGAGTGTGTGTGTGTGTGTGTGTGTTTTTATGAGTAAGAGAGAGAGATATGGAGAGAGATAGAGAGGGAGATTGAGGGAGAGAAATAGAGATAGGAGAGAGAAGTAGAGAGATATAGAGAGGAAGTGATAGGGAGAGGGGGGAGAAGGAGAGATAGGAATATAGAAGAGATATAGAGATAAATATAACTTGGGAAATATAGAGAGATTGAGAGAGATATAGAGTCAAATATATAGATGGAAGGAGAGGAAGAGGGAGAGGGAGAGGGAGAGGGATAGATAGAGATAGAAATAGGGAGACAATGAAAGTGGGGGAGATGGAGAGAGAAATATAAATATATAGGAAGTGATATATATAGAGAGGTAGAGAGAGGGATATATATATACACATATATATATACATATATATGCATACACACACACACACATATATATACATATTGTGGACACAAAAAAAGTAACCTTTCTACATTTTCATGTTTAGGCCCTTCTAGTGGACTTTGACTTGATATTGGCTAGATTTAATGTTGTAATGTGGTCAACACATTCACATTAGGTCTTGGACCCTTATGAATCATTAAGACTTCTAGGATGTCTTGTAAAGGTGTTGTGAAGTGTTGTAACCCACTTTCACACTTTTCTAGGACCCTTTCATCATAATTCACTTAAATAACCCCTTTTTATCACTTACCAAGTCTTATTTCAAAGTGTTATAACCCACTTTCACGTTTTTCTAGACTTTTCAACACTAATTCAACCCTTTCTCATGTTTAAATGACCCCTTAATACACTTTAAGACCATTTTTAAGTGTGTTTTGAGAATATTCCCGTTGGAAAACATTTAATGCCTCATAATTCCTAACACCCACTTATTTTGCTTAAGTGGGACTAAGTCACCAATAGGGGTGACTTAGTCCTTTTTGACATAGAACTCAAAATTATTTCAATTTTTTGGTGGGATTTTGTCCTCTAACCCTTGAGGTCAGCCGGTGATGTGTTATTTTTGAGAAATTTATAAGAACAAGTATAAATAAGGGTTTTTCCACTCATTTTAACCCCCCCATTCATTCATCTCCAAATTCAATCAAGCAATTCACTTAATCATTCTCAAGTATTCAAGCAATCAAGCATAATCAAGTCTTCCATTAGAGAACTTCATTGCATATCTTTAGATTTACACATCAAGGGTTTGGTAAGTTTATGAAATTGCATGTTATCTATTTATCATTCTCTTTCCATTTCATTTCTTTATCAAGGGTTTGATTACTAAAGTGGGGTTTGACCAAGGAAAATCCCTATACTCTTACCCTTAACCATTTCCCCTCTTTGCATGTGTGTTTGCAGAATTTGTAGGAAGATTTGTCAAAGAAATAAGTGTTGAAAAGTGATCAAGAATTTATCAGATTCAATCAAGTCAACATAACCCTAATTCAAGCTTGGAGACACTTTTTACTTCGTTTTCTACAGAATCAAGAGCAAACATATGTCAGAAAAGCAAGTGCAGACCTGAAGCTACAAGATTTTGTCCAAGATTCCAAAAATTTGTAGGTGGACTAAGTTGCCACTAGAAGCAGATTAGTCCTACTTTCGGGCCTAAAAAGTGGTTTCTACATTTTTGGATACCCATTTGGTAGATTCATGTTTTGATAAGTTTTCCTAAAACTGGGACTAAGTCGCCCAACATGGCGTAAGTGTCCCAGTCAACATTTTCAGTCAAATTTTTAGGATTCTAGAATCTACCAACATCAAGTTTCAAATTCCAGGTGTACCTCTTTCATTTACTTGCATTTTTAGGCATTTTTTCATATCACACTGTGTTTTCAAATAAGTTGTATTTCTTAAGTTTAACATCATTAAATCATTTCATTTTTAGATAAGTGAATTAGTACATCATAATTAGATATATTGTATCTCATTTACATTAATCTTGAGTGTAGAAATTTGCATTTTGGACCCCATTTCTTTCTCCTCTTAGATGAAAAACCCTAGGAGGTGCTAAAGCAAGTGTGGGCAATCCAAAATCATTGTCCACACACACACACACACACATGCACATATATATATATATATATAAAGAGAGAGAGTAGGAGATATTAAGGGAGAGATGGAGTAAATAAGAGAGAGATAGAGATAATGAGATATAAATAGAGAGGGAGAGAGAGATGGAAAGATATAAATAGAGGGGGCAAGAGTGAGATAAAGGAGGTGATAGAGATAATTAAGAGAGAGAGGTTAAGAGATGGGGAGAGGAGGGAGAGATGGAGAGATAAAGATAGGGAGGGAGAAACAATGAGTGTCTAAGAGAGTTAAAGAGATATATAGATAGAGACAGGTGTGTGTGTCTAAGTGAGATATATTGAGATAGTTGTAGAGAGGGGGAGAGGGGGATAAATAGAGAGAGGATAGAGAAGTTGAGAGATAGAGAAAGAGAGAGTGATAGGGAGAAAGGGAGAGATATGGATATAAAGAGGGATATATATATATATATAGTGGTACAGATAGAGGGGAAAGAGAGAAAGAGATGTAAGGATAGGTAAGGAGATAGAGATAGGGAGAGGGATAGAGAGGAAGATATATATGAAGGAGATGGAAATGGAGAGAGAGAGAGAGAGAGAGAGAGAGAGAGAGAGAGAGAGAGAGAGAGAGAAGAAAGAAAGGGAGAGGGAGAAAATTAGAGAGGGAGAGATGGAGTGATAGAAAGATAGAGACATGAAGTTATATAGAGAGAGATAGAGAGAGGGAGATATATATAGAGATATATGGGAATAAAAAGAGATAGATCTCTTTACATCTCTATCTCCCTCTCTATCTTTATATTTTATTCTCTCAATATGTCTCTTCCTCTCTCTCCCCTATTTCTCTCTATATTTGTCTTCCCTTCTCTCTTCCTAGATCTTTCTATCGTTTATTCTCTCTATCTATTTCCCTCTTCCTATATTTCCCCCCTTACTATTTTTTTCTATCCCTATTTATCTCTCCCTCTCTCTCCCACTTTCCCTCTTTATATCTTGATCTCTCTACCTCTCTATATATATCTTTTTCTCTTGCTTCTCTTGATCTCTTGATCTCTCTATCTCTCTCTTTATGTGACTATATCTATCTATGTCTCTCCTCTTCTCTATTTTCCTCTCTTTATTACCTATATTTTTTTGTATCTCTATCTCTCTTTTTATCTCTTGTATCTCTTTGTCTCCCTCTCTATTTCTCTCTTTATTTTCTCTCTTTCCCTCTCTATCCATTTTCCTCCTAACACTGAAGAGGTTTTAAAGGTGAATTACCATATCCTTAATCAAATGACATAAAAGCATAACTCCCTAAGGACGTGTTATAATTGGATTGTTGGAATAAAATGACTAATCAAAAGTTACCTTCTCTCTCTTTCACTCTATACGCTTTAATTTAAATTTTAAGTTTGCAATTCATTTTATATATAAATTATAGAAAAACAAAAAGAAGAATTATTCTAAATTTAATTAAATTTTTAATAACATAAATAATTATAAATTAACTTAAATATAATAATTTTTATTTTTTTTAATAATTTTGTAAAAATACATAAATAATATAAATAAATTTCAAACTTAAATCTAAACTAAAAACTAAAATAACATAAATGAAAAGTCAAAGTATATCAAAATCCAAATATTATTAAATGTAATAATTTTTAAAAATTAATAACAAATAATAAACTTATTAAATTAATAAATGATTAGATGAAAAAGTATTTTTTTTTAATTTATTAGAATTTAAATATTAATAAAATATGTACCTAAAATATAATTAATATATTACAAAAAATACTAACATAAACTCAATATTAATAAATGAAAAAATATTATAAAATATTATTAGATAAATTAAATTTAAAAAATTAAAATTATATTTCAAATAAAATATTAAAATTAAAAAATAAACTATATTAAAATTGTTAAAAGTAAAATTATAAAAATAAAGTGAAACTTATTCAAAAAATTAAAAGTCAATTTATAATTTATTGGTTTATTATTAATATTATTATTTTAAAATATATATTTTAAAAAATTATTATTATTTATCTAAAAAATAATTCTTATCCTTTTTTTTTAATTTAAAGCTAAGATTGGATAAGTTTTTTTTTTTTAATTACATATTATATTTCTCAATATTTTAGATAATAGACAGTTGAGATCATTCCAATGGTCTTACGTCCTTCTATACAATTGTTAACCATTGATTTTCAAAACCAATTTATTTATTTTTATTTTAAAACAAAAAGTGCACTTTTAAATTTTTAAATCATTTTAAAAATTAAAAAGAAAAGTTATTAGAACTCAAATATTAATAAAATATAATTCTATTTTTCATTTCAATCTTATCAATTTGTTTATTTTATTTTCTTTGTTTTAAAATAAAAAAATTAGTTTAAAATTGTTAAATCATTTTAAAAAATAAAAAATATAGAATGACATTAGATTAATTTCATCGTCTTGCATCCTTCCTCTCAATTCTCAATCATTAATTTAAAAAAAAAATAGATTGTTCATTTCATATAGAGAACACTTCCGACCATAAATATAGATAATCGTTAATTAGCCGATAGGCTCTACTTCTGGGATCGCCAGTGCACACTCGGCCTGCAAACCTATCTCACGCTACCGGAATACCCTTTGCAGCTACTATTTTCAGATTGTCAACCAGAATACCTTGCCGTTAAACAGTTTTCATATCCATCAAATATTTTAGCCGATGTGGAGCTTGCAGCTGGGAAGTTGTCTCATGTCAGATAAAATGGCCAGAAAATAGGACGGACGGCGGGTAAAATCAATGGTTTTTAACCCTAATTTTTATCCCTGCTGGCAGTTATCTGTAAACCCACAGAGCTGTTTGCTCAACGCCAAGATTTGTTGTGCAGCTACTACTAAGGGTGGGGTCCCATGGGGGGGCTGCAGGGTCTATTTTGAAGGAACAAGAGGTCCCATGGATTCACAAAAACATGGCTACGGGATTAAATGGAATTTTCCCCTGAAAAATAGCTGTTGCTATATTTTAGGGCTGCAAACTTGAGGGGTGGAAATGGGGTGGGGCTGGAGCTCGCCCCTACAGTTTAGCAAATTTCTTGCCAGTTGTCGACTATCAAACTCAAGTTTCAGATTCCCACCGGAATGAAATTGGGGGGAAACATGCATTTACAAGTTGTTCATCTCTGTGTTTTAATACAAAACTTCATCTACACTGAATAGCCTGGAACAGAGTAGCGGAGACCTTCCAGCAATAGAACGAAGCATTGAATAGAGCAAAGCAGCCACAGAAATAGGTATGAGAACATAGATATCATATTTGTCCTCTGTTTGTATTGTTTTTGTTTCGCATTTGCCTCCTTTCTGGACTGTCATTATTTTCATTTGAATCTTTGCATATTTTTTTCTTTGTGAGACGGAAGTGACACATGGGCGGGACAAAATAAGTACTCACAATAAACAGGAAACGTAGGCAATAAATCTCCGCAATAAACAGGAAGCCACTACTTCTTCCGACAGTGAACGCAATAAACAACAAAGGGATCAAATGTCTCTAATACCTGTTCCTAGCAAACCATAGGAAGATCTTGCAATCGCCATCACTAGCATGAGGAGAGTAATGCCAAAACAATCTTTGAAAAAATATAAACTCACTTCGGCAAATAAAAAACCACCTTTTTTTAAAGGATAAACACCTCATTCAATTCTAATTAGTTTCCATGTCTAAGAAGTAAAAGTCTAAAAGATAATGTGAGTTTTTAACATGAACAAAAAGCTGTATCTTAGACAAGATGCCATCAAGCTATATAGGAAACTTTATCTCTATTTGTTCTTTATCTTGTTCTTTAGCACAAAATTTAGTTACATTATAGCACAAACTGATAGTAAGGGAACTAATCTAATCTATTTATAGTTACATTAATTTATATCATAATAACATGCATATGGGAAGTTATACATAGAAAACTTCAACGCCGCCATTAAAGATCGAGAAGACCAACATCACAACCCCAAGACCAAGACAAGAACAAAAGGCCAATATAGACTGCAAAAGTTATCCCAACGGTATTACTAGCATTGTTTCAATATTAAATAAAAAAACAAACAAACAAAACAAAACAAAAAACACATAATCATAGTCACAAGACTTGCTTGGACTCACATATATGTATTTCTTTCAATGCTCACATATCCTACACAAACAATGCTTTGTTTCCATGTCTAAGAAGTAAAAGTTTAAAAGATAATGTGAGTTTTTAACATGAACAAAAAGCTGTATCTTAGACAAGATGCCATCAAGGTATATAGGAAACTTTTAACTCAAGGATTAAGGAAGGAAAACTGGTTGCACAATAAGGGCTGAATGCAGGCAACTTATTGAAAATTGATCTTTGAACTACAAACTATGGTATATTAGTTGTTTTCATGAGCAATTTCCTGTATAATGTGGCCTGAAGTCTAGGAAATTCATATCTATTGAAGCCAATAACCCTGGATTCGTCTCGGATCTGTCACAGATTCAACAAGTGAGGAGAGAGCCATGATACCACTTCTAACATTTCTAGAAAGGTCTAGTACACTGAATCCCAACTCTATTGATCAACCTTATTGATCATCTCCAAAGGAGCAAACTCCACATGGGTTTGGAAGGATTCATAATCTTGATTTCCAAGGCTATATTTATCTTTAAATTTTGGTCAAGATAACTAGTGCTTAGTGGCTTAGAAAAAGAGGTCTACAATATAATAAATACCTCTTTTGAAAGAATTTAAAGCACTAATCCATGGAATTTTGGCAAGAGGTCTATCTTGGTAAGCGATCACAAGGGACCATGTAATGGTCTGCCCCTATTTGGTATACGAGATTTTTTCAAGTTCAAGACTTCATGTGAAAGAACATTCCTTCAAACAGTTCATTTATATTCAGGTGCAGATTGCCTTTGATTTAAGTGTTTCTTGATGCTTGCTAATTGGTTTTCAGAACACACTGATATCACATTGGAATTGATGAACTTAATTTTCAATGTCCATAGAAGTAACAGAACAATATAGCTAACTGTTTACATACAAGCTATGATAGAGAATATTAAATTATTATAATAGAAATACTAATGCGCATTTGAAACAAAACATTCCAAACTTTCCCATTGCATAATCAAAGAATTATTTCATTTATACAAGTAATGATTTCATTTAAGAGTATTTGTATTCATTGATTTGTGTCTACATAAACTCTCTATTCTTTTTTGTTTGTTTGTAATGTTCTATTTTTTATCATAAATCATAAGTTTTCTATGAAACTGTTTGATGCTTTTGCTTCTCTTTGAGTGCTGTACTTATCTCCCTCAACACAGTATTTTAACTTTTGCATGTATATTTTACTGCAGTTTGTGAGGAACTAGTTTTTTATAGTAAACAGCTAACACATTTACCATAATGTACCAGTTGTTTAATTTTATCCAGTTGATGCATGGGGCTATGGACAATGATTTTTTTTTTTTATTTAAAACCTCCTGTCATAAATGCCTTTAAACTGACCTTCCAAGTAATTTGAACATGCAAAAATGAAGTTTTTTGCTTTGGCCATTGATTGTCCTACCAATCTAGTGAAGGAGATTGTTGATATATTTAAACTTTAAAGTAACTAATTCACACCTTGGTTATTCAATTCATTATTTTGGATAGGTTCTGATTAATATAATTGCAAGCACTTGGAATGGTTCTATTTTTTTTTATTTTGTGGTTTTGCAGGGAGGACATCACTATTGCATAATGAATTCTGCTTCAATCAAAATGCTAAAATTCCTTCTTGCCACTGCATCAAATATTATTCAGTTGGCATTACAAATTTGGAATGATCTTCAAAACTCAAACATCATACAACAAAAAAATAAGAGACAAAGAATAGAGTTATCTGAAATAAGACAATCACCAAATATGGAATTAGATGACATGGAAACAATGCTTCATACCTTAACTTCTGAGGTGGAAAGTGACATTGTCGAAACATTATCTATTTCTCAATGGGAAGGAAGGATTCAGGGAGAGTGGTATGTGAAACCACGCTCTTTGCATTGGTGGAACCACTACATTTTTCAAGTTAGATGTGATGATGAACGTTTCCGCAGCATTTTCAGGTTGCCACTTGCATTATTTCAAAATATATGTGAAATTTTGAATGATGATCTAAAACAAGGTGAAATACCATATTCATTTGCTACAACTATTAAAAGTAGAGTCCTTCCAGTAGAGAAACAGGTTGCCATTGCAATTTTACGATTGTCATCTGGGATGACAATGCTTAACATTAGTGAATTGTTTGGTTGTGGAAAGTCAACTATGGTACGAGTTGTAAATAAGTTCATCAATATATTTTATATTCTATTTCAAAGTCATATCCAATGGCCTAGTAATCCCATGAAACTTGAACATGTAAAAGAAGGTTTTCATCTAAAACAAGGGTTTCCAAATTGTTGTGGAGCTATAGATGTAACTCACATTCAATTTCATCTTCCACCTAATGAGTGCTCTACTGATTGGTATGATCGTGATCATAACTATAGTATGTCAGTACAAGAAATTGTTGATAGCAATATGTATTTCATGGACATTTTTACTGGGTGGCCTGGTTCAGTAAATGATTCTATACTTTTACGAAATTCTTTTTTCCATAAAATGTGTGAAGGTGGACAAAGATTAAATGGTCAACCAGTGTCAATTGGCCCATTAAATATAAGAGAGTATATTATTGGAGATGGCAGGTATCCATTGTTGAAATGGTTAATTACACCTTTCAGCGGAGGTCTAACAAGTAGTCAAAGGGAATATAATTTTAAGTTGTCATCAACACGTATTGTGGTAGAGCGCGCATTTGGAAGGCTAAAAAAAATGTGGCGGATTTTGGAATCCAAAATGTGGCATCCAAATTTGGAAGTGCTTCTGAAAACCATTATTTGTTGTTGTATATTGCATAATATGACATTAGATGTTGTGCAAGGTGAAGATGATCCATGTGATGATGCTTTTGTAAATAATGAAACAAATATGCCAACCAATGAGTTAGCTGATCCAGTTGCAACAAGTGCTCGAGAAGCATTAATGACTTTTGTAAATGGTGATTTGAATAATGTAAATGATGATTAAGTACTATCTTTTAAATTATTTTTTAGTTGTTTACTATGCATTGTCCTTTCAAGGACTTGTACTTTATGGATTATCTCTCATGCCTTATACACATCATTTAATTGTAAGGCATAAGAATACTGTTAAATTAATCCAAGTTTAAAAATTGTAATACCCTTTTACAAGGAACCATTGAGGCTGGTAATAAGCACATTGGAATATTAGTTCTCCTTTACATAGAAAATTAACTGTGCTGCTCTCAAGGTGTTCTTATTATGGTGTTCTCCTTAAAATCAGCAATTTAACTTTTCTTGAGGTTTTTGGTGAAATGAACTACAGATCTTTTCTGTCAATTGAAGGCAGTAGCAGTAGAACTAGAAATTAAATTGTGAATATTATGCTGCAGTTATTACATTTGAACACATGACCTGATTATGCATGACCTTCCTTTTGATGTTGAATGATCCATTTTGTATTTTTTGTAATCATGGTGTTACTTGTTTATTTCTTATGAATTACAAATATGTAAATTGGTTTCCATCCATGCATAAGAAATTTTCATGACATTTTCAGAATGTCCATGTTGAATTAATTAAATCTCTTACTATTTTATATTTGACCCAGAGATCTGCAGACCTGTCATGAACAGGGGAGGTTTCAACCACCAAGCATCTGTAACTGTTGAAGGCTTAAGTCTAGTTAGATTTTACTTGGGTTATCGTTAGAAGCATTTAATTATTTTATTTTTAAGTGGAAATGGACTTGTTTAGGTAGATTAGCTTCGTTTTAATGTATTGGATTGAAACTTTTTTATTATCTTTACTATATAAGTTAGAATACACGGAATGCATCTTGCTCTTGTGAGAGAATAATACTGGTACTTATTTTTGCTTCTTCCTTGGTCTTTGTATGTATGGACTTTGCGAGAATTTTGTCTTCTCTAGAGTTGGGACTTAAGCGAGAGCACTAGGAAAAAAAATAGTAATAGGGGATCATGGATTTAGAATACAATCTGAGGGGGGTGTTTTTGTGTAAGTGGCCCATCCATAATCCAAACCACACGGAGGACTGAATTATTTGGCATAGGATTTTGAACTCTGTCGAACACTTTTTTGCCATGAGGCAGCCTCAATGCTGTGAATATGGATGATTTTAGTTGCCATTATTTATCTATAGGTTCGTTTTGCAATCATGTTTTCAAATATACTAACAATTTGAAAAATTAAAACTTGCACCTGTTTTAATAAACCAAAACTTTTATCTTTGATAGTTTGTAACGCCCGTCGTGCAAACCCCAGAGAACACACACATAATGCGAATAATTTTTTTTTTTTTAAATAATAGAAGTAACATGTAACAACATTAAACCATAAACACATAGCATAACACATAACATTAGTACACTTGGTTCTCTGGGGCACGCGAGGTTACATTGCAACCACAAAACATAAAAAGATAATGAAACTAACATAACCATTTAATTTAAGAAAACCATATACAATGATGCAATTGAAAGCCATGATGCGAGTATGATAACATCGCATAATTACATCCATGAAAAATCTTTTAACAAGATCCAAATCAATCCTAACTATTACATCATTGATATAATATTACATTACAATTTTCTTCGATACAAGAATTACATTGAATTTCCCAACATGGGGATTGATACAAAATAAAGGAACATGAAGTACAACTGATCACTGGAACATCTGCACTGCGGAAAGCTGAGATGACAAGACGCTGATGGGGAACCCAACGGGTGCGGAGCACGTTCCACCCAACCATGTGAATTACGAAGTAACTCACCCCCCGTGCTCAGAGGTGACGAGGAAGTGAATCCGACCATGAATGTCAACCGACTCAACAACAACAACATGATACATAACAAGTACAACTTAAGCTTACAATGAACAACCATCAAATTTCACAAATCACATGACAAGATTTAAACCAAGAACTCATCACGGGAACATGAAGTACTAACACTTAACAATCATAAATCAAATCACAAGAATTCAAAGAAACATCACAAAGAGATAACATTCAGAAGAACCAAACCAACACCCAAAATACAATCCCAAATAAATCAGAACCAATATAAAGAACACGATTCCATAATAACTCTGAATCAACCATTCAATACACCATTCCAATAGGCAACAAGAACAAGTCAGACGGGTGTCAAGTAGGGAGGGTCATCACATAACTCTCATGGGATCCCCTGGCTCTTCCTCCAACTGAGGCGCCGGCACCCACCTATGGATTCCCTAGCCCTATAATCAGAACAACATAAAATAACAATATCCAGAGGCAACAAGAAACAAGACAACAAGGATGTCTAGTGGAGAGTGTCATCGCATAGCTCTCATGGGATCCCCTGGCACTTCCTCCTAACCGAGGCGCCGGCACCCATCTATGGATCACCTGGCCCTTCCTCCTACTGAGGCGGTGGCACCATAGGGTAGCTAATGCGGAGCCGATAATCTCTCATGAAGACAAGACTACGACTTGCCGGGCCACTCATCTATCACTAGTCTACGGTAGCCCTAATGCATAGACGAGGAATCCAACTTTCATTATCTTGTATGTTTTACTACCCATCCCCCTAAATTCTATTTTTAGGTTATCACTTGTTTAACCACTCTTGCGTGGGTTCCCCTGGCACTTCCTCTTACCCGAGGCGCCGGCGCCCACGAAGAGCCACTCTCCCTATGATCCTTAACATATCTTAAATCGGCAAGGGTTGAACTAAATCATATAAAACATAGAACTCGAATCCACACACGCGAGGTAATACTCCTCTCGCGACAACCCATAACAAACTATCACAGAAACACGTTCAACCCTTCCAAGCATAAATCATTAAACTTCAACACCAAAGGTACAAAATAAGATGAAGACAACTTTATAAAATAAACCTGCCTCTGGACTAGGATTACAAGTAGTAGGGTTCCCCCATAGACAATACTAAGCAATAAAGCAAATATGACATAAAAGAAAACTCACATTAAATTCTGCAAGGTTGTATCGTTAAATTCGATTCCAAACCCACTAAAACAACTTAAAACAAACGATTGTCTCAAAAAAAAACCACAACCATGACTAAAGGTTAATTTTGGTCTAAAATATTTGTTCGACCATACAATTAATAAAATAATGTCCATTTTAAAATATAACAATTGCTCAATTTAAAGAAACAAAATTAAATATTTTAATTCCATTCAAAAGCTACATCCTTAAAATGTAATGAATTATATTAACACTAAAATTTCATTTTAATAAACAATATAAAATAATTATAATATTATTTTATTTATTAAATAAAATACATCATAATTATATTCATAAAATATATCCATACAAATATATAATAATAAATACACATAAAAAAAAAACCAAATTAAATATATATATATATATATATATATATATATATATTTAACATAAACA